>ML824945.1:20445-31960 GCA_009831015.1 Picea engelmannii
GAAGGCTCTTGGACCCTCACTAGCTAGCTCTTCTTACAACAAAGAAAATGAAAATGGTGATGAAATAACTCTTTACAAATCCACTCAATGGTGAGGTGGATTGTCCAATGTAATGGTGCCAAAATGCTCTTGTCAAGGATGGAATCCTTAAAACAATATAGGTAGCATAACATTACTTTGAATTCCTTGAGAAAATGAGGTGCATTCATGGATTTTTATAGCATTGCTTTGGGTTTTTGTTTAACTGCTTTGTAGTGTGAAAAGAGGCCATTTAGGGAATTATTAGGTCTTTGACCAACCCACCAGTCGGTTCCAGCCTAGATTTGAGGGTCAAATAAGCTTGGGAGCTGAACCATAAGTGGTTGGGAGGCCGACCACTTCCATTAATGCGTCGTTTAGCAGGTGCATGTCTTTTTGCGCTAACAGTCGTGCATCGTGCACATGTGCGCGATTTCTACGTTCCCGTTCCGCGCATGTGCGTGGATTTTTGCGCTAACAGTCGCGCATCGTGCACATGTGCGCGATTTCTACGTTCCCGTTCCACGCATGTGCACGTGCGCCCAATGTCTGCAAAGCGCTCTTCAATTTTTCACTACTTTGTATAGTTTTTTGACCTTTTTGAATGCTGTGGTATTAATTCAGGTCCATGAATGACTTCATCACTGTTTCACGATGTTGAGTTCTTGTAACCATGTGTGAACGAAATTTCAGTGATAACAGATTCCCCCTGATGGATGAGGTTAGGAGCATACATATAGCCGAAATCCATCAATGTTTCTTCTACTGAGAATGTTGTTGTAAGAGAGAGTAATAGTGTGATTGTCCAGAGCGATCCATTGGAGGGAAAAAGGAACCGATAGGACCCGACCTTCCATGAGGTGCATAAAAATAGAAAACTGTGTACAAATGAGGCGGGCATGCCCCATGCTCATGTCAGGTAACTCTGAAAAAAGATGATTGAAGTGTTGGTGTAGACAACTGCAGCGCCCTCGGGGGCGGTTGTGATAAAGGCAAAAGACAATTCTGCAAATGAACATTCTCTGAACAGTAGGTAGTGATCGCGGTAAGAAGTAGCAGCGATGATGTGGGCATTGATAGCCTAGCCCAGTTCAGAGGTCTCTGGCAAATGATAGAAATAACTGCAATAGTCGCAAATTAAGACCCACCGTAACATGAGAAAGTGTTGGCGTCGAATGTTACTGGGGTCAACGACGGCAGGGAGAAATGATGTTTCACCTTGTGCCATCCGAGATCTCTCATTGAGTGGAGAATGAGAATCAAGATACTGTCGCCCTTCCGAAAAATTGTGCTAATGTCAAAAAAAGGGGGATGCGACTCCCAGAAGAAAAGGGCTTCGTGAAATCTACTGAGATGAGGAAGTGGCAGAGGTACATGGAAGAAATCAAGAACTGGGAAGACTCAATAATGCCCTTGGTTGGAGGATGTATGAGATAAAAAGTGGCCACAACTGTGTAATGAGGTCGAGTGTCAGGGGGACGACAAGACTGGTGATAATTTGTGCCAGAGGCGGGACAAGGTGAACAAATTCAGAGGGTAGAGGTAAGTGACCTGTGGGGTACTCTGAAGATATGGACGATGCCAACAAGGGTAGATGATAAGTAATGCTCCAACCAAGGGTGACATGGATTGTGGTTGGACAAAAGGAAGGAAGCAAGTCGCCAACGATGATGACAAAAGGATAATGTAATGACTGGAAATAAAGGCGTTTGTACAATAAATAACGAATAATTGGGGAGAAATGTACAAATACAGAAATGAGTGCCCCCATGTGATATGGATGGCCCACGTAGGGCATAATTGGCTGGGAAAACTGATGAAGGGTGGGGGCCCCATTGGTGAGTTTCTATATGAGGTAGGTGAAATGAAGGTAGGTTCGCAAATGGGAAAACTGAGCGTGGAGGAAATGGAGGGTTCATGAGACTGCGGAGGTGCAGGTAAAAAATAGAACCGAGAAGAGATAACCTGGGAGTCTGTGAGAGAAAGCTAGCAAAATGAGGAGAAGGATTATGTGGTTGATTCACGACATGATGAAAGACTATTGGGACTCCCATCCCTAAAGGGTAATGAAAAACAACATGAGTGTCAAAAGTGTCAAAAGGTGCTATGAATGGGACAACTCATGTGGGTAAGAATTCTACTGGGTAATAGTACCGAAGATGCAAATGGAGGTGTGGGTACTGTAGAGTCGGGAATGGGGAGCCTAGAGGCAAATATTGGAGGGTGTGACTGGAAATGTAAGTGCGATACAGCGGGAAAGACTACATGCCAATACTGAATATATACCTAAAGGGGTTGTGTCGATGTATGATGATCAAGTACCTACACACATGAAAACCAAATACCCAAAGTGAACAATATCTGAAAAGAATCGAAGATATGATCATGTATTTGATAAGTGTGAAATATGTGCATGCGTACCTGACCAGGGATGAAAAAAAAGGTGCCCCAGGGGCTCAGGATGAAAAGAGGCCCAGGGATTGCTGTGATGTAGATGACAGGATGTTGATCCCATGGCTGAAGACGGATTGAAAAATGGACACCGTGAGGTCTAGGAATGGTGAGTGGAAGTTTGGAAAAAGGCCTATATATAGTTGTAGGGCTCACATTGCCACCTCATTTGTACCTGCTGCAATAGTGACTGGACGAGCAGTTTTTAGAGGAGATTGGGAGATTCGGGGAGGACGAGGCATCCGATTGGTGATTAGTGAGTGTCAGGTTAGTGGTCTGAGTATACTTTTTGAGATCTATGTGGTGTTTACATGTTTTTGGTTAATGGGTTGATGATGTCTATTCTATGTTTATGCTGTGACAGGATTGTGATATGCTTATGTATGTGTAGAGGTAGCTTGATGTGATATATGCCAGTCTAACACCACATTAGCTAGGTTATCTGTGATTTGATTCAATTGTCTTGGACTATGTGTAAATGTAATGGAATCAAAATGTCGAGATAAAATCCTAACCTGAAGGTATTTGTGAAAGAGGTAAGGATCACGGATGCGGTACACATTGTTGAGATGGAGAACGACTAGTTGAGAGTCAAGGAAGATGCTAAGGTGACGAATATGATGATGCTGGGCGTCGTCCAGGAGGCCAATGACAACAGTGTATTTGGCTTGGTTGTTGGTTGCTGACCCCAAACATATGCTGCTTGAATGGAGCATTTCATGTGAGGGGGTGTAGAGAGCCCAAGCAATCGAAGTGAGATTTTGTGTCCAACGGCTGGCGTCGTCGACGTAACCGATGTGGTAGGATGGTGGAGGAAGCATCTTTCAAGAGCACAAAGGATAGTTTAGATGCGAGGGAAGGAGAAAAAGATTAAAAACACTAGAAAAGAAAAGAAACCTAAAGTAGAATGACTACGTTTAAGCGTAAAATTTCTTTAAGTACAACCCGTTGACGGGTTCTTTGAGAGAGAGGCCTTCGGGGGAGGCCAGGATGTATGCGCCTTTGGTGAGGAAATGTTGGATAATTTATGGGCCATGCCAAAGTGATTCGAATTTTCCATGGCCAAAGGTATCATGAGTGATATCGTAAGCCAGAACAAGGTCTCCTTCGCGGAATGATCGAAGGTTGACATGACGATCAAAGGTAGCCTTCGATCATTTTTTAGCTGCCTCATTGTTCTGTAAGGAAGATAGACGATCTTCATCCATAGACTCCAAGTTCAGCAGGCGCTGCTCCATTGGAGCAGTGTCAGGTAATAGCTCAATTGCGGTGCGTAAGGTGGGAATTTCGCACTCGATGGGAAGAGTTGCCTCGACCCCATGGACTAAATGAAATGGTGTGAAACCAGTAGCGGTTTTCACAGCCGTCCGGTAAGCCCATAGCGCAGAAAATAATATATGATGCCAATTGGTTTTATGTTTATTAACCGTGTGTTGTAGCATGGTCTTGAGGACTTTGTTAACTGCCTCGACCTGCCCGTTAGACTGAGGGTAATATGGTGAGGCAAACTCGTGAGAGAAGCCTAACCGAGATGAGAGTTCGATGAAGATCTCATTCTCGAAGTGTTTCCCATGGTTGGAAACGAGTTGGAGGGGTACTCCAAAGAGGGATATGACGTGGTTAAAGAAAAAACGCGCTGCAGTGTCAGTGGTGTTGTTGAAAGTGGGCATAGCTTTGACCCATTTGGTGAAGTAATCAATGACGACAACGATGTATTTGTGACCATTGCTGGAGGGGGGATTACAAGTCATAAATTCGATGCCCCATTTACAAAAAGGGCCAGTAGTAATGACAGGGTGGAGAAGAGAGGGGGGAGCCTGGGCTTTGTTGGCGTAGAGCTGACATTGCTCACATCGTTTCACGGCATGAATGCAATCATGAAACAAGGTAGGCCAAAAGTAACCGGCTCAGATAATATTTTGAGCAGTGGAGATGCCTAAAAGGTGGCCCCCACATGCGCCGTTGTGGCAGTCATTTAAGACTCTATCGGCCTCGTCAATAGTCAGGCATTGACGAAGAATGGTGTCGATGCCCCGCCGGTATAGCATGTCTCCGATAAGGAGGTAGCGGGGGGCTTGATGGCGAATATGTCGATGATCATCTCGTGAAAGGTGGTTACCGAAATTTTGAGTTCGGAGGTAGACGAGGAGGTCGCCGTACCAAGGATCATCCGAAGTGATGTAAAAGAGATGTTCATTGGGAAAGTCGGTGTTGACGGGGGTACTGGTGGTGTCAGAGGGGAGGGTTGTGACAAGTTCGGCTAGAACAAGGGCCTTCTTACTCTTAGGTGTTGAGAACTCGAGGTTGTATTCCTGAAGGATAACAATCCATCGAGTGAATTTGTCGTTGACTTGCTGACGACTGAGCAAATACTGCATAGGGTTGGAATCTGCGACGACCTTGGTGGTACGAAGCATAATGTAATGGTGTAGTTTCTGGACTGCGAGGACAACTGCGCGAGCAAGTTTCTCTTCATGTTTATACTTCAAGGGTGGTCCTGAGAGGTTTTTACTAACGTAATAAATGACATGTTCATGATTGTCATCTCTGAGCTGGACGAGGACGTCAGCTACTAATATAGTTGATGCTGATACGTAGAGGATATAGTCGCGATTATAGTCAGGTGCACTAATTAAAGGTGCATTTGAAAGAACTGCTTTAAGATCGTCAAATGACTATTGGGCGTGGTCGTCCCAGTGAAATGGGATGTCGTGACATAGTAAGCTGAGGAAACCGTGTGCGCGTATGGTGTAATCTGGGACAAAGCATCTAAGAAAGTTAGCTTTTCCCTGTAGACTCTGAAGTTGCCGTAAATTCTGGGGAGGTGGAATTTCAGTGATAGCTTGGACTTTGAGGGGGTCTACGGTAATACTGCTTTGGGAAACAATAAAACCGAGGAGGCGCCCTGCGGTGACACAGAACACACACTTGAGAGGATTCAAGCAGATGTTGTACTGACGACACCATTGAAAGATAATTCTTAAATCATCGAGATGCTGGGTGCGTTTCTTGGAGCGAGCTGCGAGGTCGTCCAAGTAGGCAAGGATGATATTAGCCAGATCGTGAAAGATTTATGTCATCGCCCGCTGGAAAGTTGCACTAGAATTCTTTAAGCCGAAAGGCATGACACGATATGCAAAACTACCCCACGGGGTAGTGAATGCGGTTTTATACTGATTGGCTGGATGGATTTGAATTTGGTTATAGCCAGAGAATCCATCCATAAAGGAGAGAGCCTCATGGCCGACACAGTCGTCGATAATTTGATCGATGAAAGGTGTTGGAAAGTTGTCTTTGGGACATGCGTTATTGAGATCACGAAAGTCTGTGCAAACACGGATAGTGCCCTGTTTTTTGTCAACGGGTACAGGGTTGGAAACCCATAAGGTATAAGCGATGGGGTAAATAAACCCGACAACGCATAATTTGTCAATTTCAGCTTTGATAGCCGCGGCTTTGGATGGGTGTAGCGGTCGCTGTTTTTGGCAAACGGGTGTGATGTCGGGCTAGGTGTCGATGGGATGTTCGACAATAGAGCGATCGAGGCCATGCATCTCCGTGTATGACCAGGCGAAAATATCCCTATATTCCTAGAAGAGGGATTTATATGCATTGATTTCCTAAGGAGTGCAAGCAGCTCCAATGATGATTTCTTCGACGATGCCATTTTTAATGGAAATGTCGATTTTAATGGTGGGGGAAATGTTGGCCATATTTCCTTCTTCGAAAGCATCAGGGGCAGGAATGGGATTTTTGAACCAGTCGATAGGCCCTGATGGGATAAAATCCTTGGTTTCGACCGCTTAAATGGGGTTTTGGTTAGGAGGCATGGGGGCCTCCTTTGGAGAGAAGAGTGCGCGATGGTGTAGCGCATCCCCCTGATGAAGAAGAAGGAGGGGTGATCTTGGTGATAGTGTGGTTCCCCCCTGATGAAGAAGTAGGAGGAACAATGCTAGGAGATGGTGAGGGGTCACTCGACATAAACCATATATTGAAGTATTGAGGGGTACCCGTGGTGGTTGGATGGAGAGTGTATGTAGGGGAATGAGCGGGAGAGTTGGGGGGTGAATCCTCAGATACATCATCTAAGAACCACGGAGGTGTTGGGAGTGCCTCTGGTTCGGGAGAAATGACATGAATATCCTCTAGTGACGAGGTAATGTCAATGATTACCTCTGCGGGTCGGTGAAGTACGGTCAATTGACGTTGCCTGTATGCAAGGATCATAGGACATTGGTAGGTAAAATGAGCTAATGAATCACAGAGAGAGTAGGGGCATCTCATATGTTCATTGACTTAAGTGGTGACATAATGGATGTCAGTGATATTTGTTGAGGAGGACGTAGTAGGACTGGGGTTGTTCTGGAAGTTCTGGAGTACGGCGGCTAATGTCTGCCGAAAGTGTGGCAGTGTTGGGCAATGATGGGTATAATGGCCATACTCTGAACATATAGCACAAGCGTATTTGGTCCTCAGCCCTTTACTGAAAGGGTGGGTGGTAGTGGTGGGATTAGCAGTAGTGGTTGGTGTTGGGGGAATTTGATTGAGGGGGATTAAATTCTGTAATTTAGGTAGTGATGGACAGTTGTTGGTTTGGTGGCCCTCTTTCTCACATAGTGCGCAAGGTGGTGGGATGCGTGGAGGAAGTGGAGCGGTGGGCTCCTTCTTCTTTCTCCTGCCCCCAGCTGTAGCAGGGGGGTTAGTGAGTGGGGGGGTGGTGGGGGTAAGGATGGGAATCATCATGGGGATTCCTTCCTGGGGGGGAAGGGATGGTCGAGGGACCATCTCAGGTGGGTGTAAATACCACACTGGGATTGCTAACACCATATTAATTAGTGTGAGCATTGTGACTACCTTAAAATCTTCGATACCTGGTGGAGGGTAAAAGAAGGGAATTTGAGTGAGGGGTTGGGGAACCGTCTCTCATATTAGACTATGTCCTTGGGGAGAGGTGGAATCGTGGACTAGTGGGGTCGATGAGTGTCCAGTAGTTGCTTGACGGGGGGGTTCTGCGACGAGTGGGACGTCAGGTATGATAGAAGCCTTTGTAGGAGGAAGGCTATCCTCTGTGTGAGTTCTGTTGGATGATACAACACACAGTTGATTGGAAGGGTGTAGGAGTGGTGGTGCTCCATGATATGTTCCTAATAAGGATGGGTCTTTAAAAATCCCAGGACCCATCTCGACGAGTGGATATGTGTCGTGGCCTGTGTGAATGAGAGGAAGAATGTTATCAAGGTTGGCAGATGGTTTAGGCTCATAATGTGAGACTTGGTCGATGGTAATGATCTTCCCATTGTGAGGGAACATCATTGTCTGAAAGACAGAAGATGCCACTGCCTTCATAGCGTACATGTAGCTACGTCCGAACAGGATATTATAATCGAGTGGGGCGTCGATAACTTCGACATCGATGAGGATAGTCTTGCCCCCAAGTTCAACAGGGACATTTTGGAAGAGCCCTTCGGGAGATGATGGTCATCCGTCGTAAGCTCGTAATGTGATGGCAGAGGGTATGAGTTACGGGGAGCCAAGTTTCTGCCATACTGTTTTGGACATGATGCATGTAGATGCACCTTCATCGATGATACACCGATGAACTGTGATGCTCCATATTTTCACTGGGATTTGGAAAGCAATCAAGGTGGGAAGACGAGGTTCTCCGCTATCAAGATAAAAGGTAATGAGTCGGGTATCTGTAGGGTCGACTGCCCCCAAGGCAGAAAATAGTGATTTCCGCTGAGTAGGGCAAGTCTAGAGAACTTCCAAGACTGACATGGCAGACGGGGATTGTGCTAAGTCGTTTACGAAACTATAGTTATGAGCTACCCTAGCCTGTGGGTTGTGGGCATTCCTGCACAATGGGATGCGAGGGATGCGAAGCGGTGGTTCGGCAGAAGGGAGAGGGATCACCAACGGGGGTCTCATTGGTGTAGGATTTGTCTCTGGAGAGATGGGAGTAGACTCAGTGGGTGCATGATACTGACGATTGCGCGTTTGTAGAAGGATTTATTCCTCACTGGTGAGGAGAATTGTACGCTCTGTAGGATTGTTGGGGTTGAGGTATTGTCCCACCTGAGGTAGGGGATGTTGTGTGTCCTGTTGGGTGTTTATCACACCTTGATGTGGAATAGGATTTTGCAGCACGTCGGGAGGGGGTTGTTGCACGTATTTTTTTGGTTCCTGCTGAGGGGCAGGTTGTGCAGGAGAATGGGGAAGACTGCCAGAGTCTTTCAACCGTTTGAAATACGTGATCTGGGGGCAATGATGAGTGTAATGGCCAAACTCACCACAAAGGGCACAAGGGAAAATGGTTTTAACATTATTTCTCCCTTGGCGTTTATTATTATTATTGCCTCCTTGGGGGTTTTGGTTCCCTTGGTTCGGGTTGCCCCCAGTGGGTTGGTGTTGTGGGGGTTGATTCCCACCTTGACCTGGGTTGTTGTTATTCCTGTTCTGTCCTTTCTTCTTGGCATTTTTCGATGGATGGGTTGGATTGGCTGTGTTCAACTGTTCAAAATTTTGGTATTGTTGAGCAGCAGAGGGTTGAACAAAATTCACCCTCGCATGAAGATGTGGGGGAGCCATGGGTTGTGGAGGACCAGGAAATGGGAAGTATGGATTTTGTGGTTGTACCGATCCATAAGGTACATAGGAAGGTGTAGTTCTTTCGCTAGTACTATAAGATGATGTTGAGGGAGTACCACTGTTTGTTGGAATAGGTGGATGTATGGGAGGTGTCGGCGGTGGTCCACTAATGGGTGGAGGTATAGAAACAGGGTATGGTTGTTGATAAGGGGGTGGGGGGTAATATGAAGTGCCCCCGTATGCCGGTGGGTATTGAGGTGTTTCATACATCGGTGGTGGTTGTGGTTGTGGACTGCGGTGAGTAGTGGCACCAATTAGTCCGTCTGCTGAGTGAGATATCCCAGGTTTGTCTTGGCCGAATCATACAGGTTTGGGAAGATCAAGAAGTACAGTGTATAAGTACCCTGAATGTGCATAGATGAGGTCATAATGTTGGGCCTTACTAATGGCCTCCTCTTCTGATTGAGGGAAGGTGGAAGCTACATCCTTACCGAGGAGAGAGACAAGTGATCTAAGAAACCAGTCGAGACACTATTGCTTGGTGGTTTCTGCTTTGTATAAACTACGTCGCCTACGCCACTTGTGAATATGGTCAGCGATGTGTGTGGCTAAGGTTTGTTTGAAATTAGAAAGTAGTTCTAGACCATTGTCGTGGCGGATAGGTAATTGGAAGAAGGTCAAGAATGCTTTGGCCAATGACTCAAAAGTTGTGTGGGACCCTGATTTTTCCTCGACATACCATTTAGCCGATGGGCCAGTGAGTGTTCGTTAAAATAATCGCAGTCTAATGGAATCATCCATAATGCTATTAGAGGACCACCATAGGTGAAAATTCATGACATGGTTGGCAGGGTCATCGCCTTCCTTTCCTTCAAACTTTGGTATGTCTGAAGGGAGTTTGGTTGGCATTGCAAGCCATGTGGGATCATGCAATATAGGATCATTGGTGAGTTTGGTGAGATTCAGTATGTTGAGAGAGGCCAAATATGGCATATGCAGTGGGGGGGGAGGATTAGCTTCGGCCATAGTGTGTTGTGAACCTGACCCTTGAGGGGGGTAGGTGGGTTGGTGCTCCCTCCTTGAGAGGAAGTGGGTCCCCCGCTTCCGTGTAAAGGAGAGCAATTGAATGGATGGCGTTGGGAAGTAGACCCAAGTAATGTAGAACCAAACAAAGCTGATCCTAAAATTGTAGCACTCACAGGAGTGTGTGAAGGAGGTGCCTATGAGTGGGCATGACCAGACACTCCCCTTAAGATAGGAGGGAGGTTGAGCAAACATCGTGAACGACGGGGGTTCTGTGGTTCCCCTATGATGTCAGACGAGCTGTGTGAATGTGTGAAAAAAGTGGTGAGAGTAATATAGAAACAAAAAGCCTTTGCGTTTGAATGTTTACACAATATATATATCCAAATCAAACTGTAATCAGATGTGCATCATGCATAAAATGAGAAAGAAGCATATATGTGGGTAAGTGGGTTTTGTCTGCGTGGGGGAATCAAAAAGAAAACAAATGCTCGTGTCCAAGAAGGTGTAACGTCCTTCCTCTCAAATAGCACTGGACCTTCCAATAGTACTCAATAGTGGGGTCTGAAGTCACCGGAAGAGAAACTAGTGAAGGATGAAATAATTGGTTATAATGAGGGGTAAAGGGGGCATATCCCAAAAGATATGGCGATATTTCTCAATAGCCACACAAAATCCAATCAAGGTGCAATTGCAACCCACAATTTCCACCTGGGTAGATGTACTAAAGTTGGTCACTAGGTACCTCGGTCAAAGTACGACATTTAGATTTCCGGCCTAAGAAATGGGTCACGGGCTGGATCCCGTCCAAGAGGTGGGTGCCTCAAGGGGGGACGCACAGAACAACCGGACCTTGGCCTTCAACCCTTCATGGGTATCTCCCTGCCTTATGGTGATTGGAACACTTGACTTGGAGAATTTTTAGTTCCCTATTTGACAACCTCTATGTTTTGATAATGTGAGAACCAGATAACGGGGAGTTATTTGGATGCCTATCCACGAAATCCTACCTAGACTAAAAAATTTCTTTTGGCACCTCCTGTGGAGGAAACTTAGTCAGTTTTTAGAAAGATTTTAGATGTAGTCATTTTGGGAGGTTGGGGGTGCTAACCAACCTTGTTGATTAAAGATGGGAGTGGATAGTCCCGTTAAGAAAAGATGGGGTATTTTTGGAATCCCTTTGGAGGAAACTTACTTTGACCTCCACTTTTCAAGAAGAAGCTATGTGAGTGATAAGTGAATTTTGTGTGTGAGTGAAAGTGTGCCGATTTTTAGTGAATTAGATGTCACCCTGCTGCATGTGGACTTTGCTTGGTCCTTACAAGAGTTTGATTACCTAATTAACTAAGTGCCTTTGGTACAACCTTGCGTAATTCAAAAGTCCCTAGGAAGCTAGCATGTGGACATGTGGGTCCATTACTATCCTTTAACTCCC
>ML824945.1:41911-66456 GCA_009831015.1 Picea engelmannii
CTTATATGCCAATGGATAAAATTGTTTTTAATTGCAACAATGAAATCATTCCAAGAAATCAAAATTTTACCATGCTTTTTCATATCCTCCTGAGTCTTGGATTCCCACCAAATAAGTGTTGCACTATCCAATCTTAACGAAGCGAGCTGAATTTTGGTTTCATCATCTTGAATTTTTTGTATTCTACAATATACCTCAATTTGACATATCCAATTATTTAACTTCTCAGCATTAACTTCTCCATTGTATATTGGCAATTCAAATTTTATATCAAGCTTTAATGAAGGAATTTGTGAAGGAATTTTACCATGTCCCTTTGGAGAATTCAGAAGAGGTCTTGAACTGGTAGAAGAAGAAGAAGAAGAAGATGGAGGAGAGGGTGGTGGAGAAGCACCATTCCCTCCATTTCCATTTGGAGTTTTTTCACCACTGCTTCCCTTATGCCTTGAAGGGTTGGAGCCTTCACCTTGCGACAATATGTTCCTTTCCATCAAGATCTTCATCATCTCTCTCATCTCCATGATAGCCTTTCTGAGATCTTCATCTTATGCAGGAACACGCTCATGACTTTCTTCATGAGCCATACTTGGTGAATGCCTCCCTAAAACTTGCGGTGATGGTATATGCTTCCTCCTTGAAGGATGAGAACTTGGCTCCACAAGTTGACCTTCTCCTCTTGTGAGTTTCAACCTTGTGAGCATCAGAAACAAACACTTGCAAACAATCAAGTCTTCAAAAAACCAGTGCTCTGATACCAACTTGATCTAAAAATTGAAGAAGACTTGAAATCTTGAAATTATTTGCAAGTAAATGTTATGTGTTAGAAGCAAATGGATCAATTTTGCAACACATTAATTAAAGGATTACTCATGGAAGATACAAATAGACAGCAACATAATCAATGAACATAAGCACATAAACACAACAATTGATAAAGGAGTTCACCCCTCTCTTGGGCTACATCTCTTGGTCCAGCTTCCAATGGATCATTATTATTAATTTCTCAAAGTTCTCAAAAACATGCCTTACAATGCTCAAACTGACCAACAGACTGCTCTAATGGCTTCAGAGCGTCCAAAAACCCCTAGCTGGGCTTTTTCGCACCTCAATCAGTCGAAAAACGAAGAAGTTAGGCCTCCTGGAAGTCCCTCCTTCAACATTGCTATCTTTGCATCTACAAAACGCACCCTTGTGTCATGAACCTGACACACACACAATTTAAAGCGTGAAAACCCGGCACCAGGCGCAACCGCACCAACGGTGCGAACTGTAGGATGGTTATGGGCACGCCAGCCCCTAACTGGATAGAACCCGGGCACGTGGAGGTCATATGACCTTGCACATATGTAAAAAGGGCTAACTGTCAAAACCGTTTGAATATTCCCGCGCTCCGATTGTGGTCATATGTATAAACCATATGACCGTGCTCCATACAACTCCGTGCCTCCGTGATATGTGGTCATATGTGAATGGTAGAACCATGGGTTTACACATATAATTACTCTGCACACAAATATTAAAACTGGGTCATATGTTATATAACAAAACCACGGGCCGGGGCTAAGCCTCGGCCCGACCCCCCGCCATATACAATAATATGTGAATTGAAATACAATAAAACACACATATATAATAAGAAATAAGTGGCGGTATGATGGTCGTATAGACTTTGTGAAGGATTTACATCGTGGGGAGGTCCGGGGGTTGAACCCCACGGACTCCAATATATTTTGATCAAACAACCAATATAAAGGTGCCACGTGGCAGCCCATGACTAGGCCACATGGCACCAAACCACCAACCACATACTGACACGTGTCGAAACACCATTCGACCAAATCTACCAACCAAACATTTCCACATCATCACATGCCATGTCAGCGTACGGTGGTACGACCCTGCCACGTCAACCTGTACGGACTGTACAGTCAGCGTCCCTTTTTTTGCCTGTTTGACATTCCGAACAGATTGTGATATCTCTCGCTCCTGACATCCATTTGAGACGAAATGAGTTGCGTTGGGTTCGAAACAACTAGGCCTACGCTCTTGTCCGGTTTGAAGTGATTCCAAGCACTTTGAATTTTTGAGCAAAATTTGATCCCCTGATCAGTTTATCCGGGTCTTGCCTTGGTTGTATCCACATGGCTTGTCGCCTAGCCCATAAATTAACAATGTCCCCATATCATGCGACAGCCTCTGGTGTTATTCTCCATGCTTGATTGATGGCTTCCTATATCTCCCATAGGTACGCTTTGAATATGATTCCATTCTCCCTCTTATGCTTGGCTAATGGCCTAGATCTCAGGACGCGATATCTTGCACCTCCTGGTTGTGGTGTGGTAGAAAATATGGTGTATTCTGGTTCTTTCCATCCCATGAAAGCTATGAGACTGATCAGCCATGAGTAATGAAATTCCGTACTTGCATCCTGCATGTCTTTGCAGTCTATTTGGAACAACTTTGATAGGTATGGCACCCAACTCATGAAGGTGCCTTCTGCGCACTGAGATGCAACAACAATGACTCCTGTAGGTACTTCATCTTTGCAACATTTTCGTAGCAGTTTGTAGGCTAAGATATTTGCACCCAATTGTGTCACGACATTGTTGATACATTTAATTATAATGCCTCGTGTTGCCCTGTAAGTGCCATATTTCTTCTTCATCTCTTCTGCCAATGTTTTTTCCTTGAACTTATCGTCCAGAATCAACGCGGGATCCATACACTCGGTGGGTAGGCCTATTATCTCCGTGATGAGTTCGACAGTTATGGGGACAGGTTTGTCGAACCATATATCCCCTCCATGCGTAACTGCTAACAGTTGCTTGATGCATGTCATCGCATATTGGCCTCTGCCAAAGTGTGGTATATTCAACAACCCTAGAATTCTTGTTCTGTCTAGTTCAGTGGCCCATTGGTGTGGTTGAGTGATGGTTTCTCCGAGTTGGTTCACGACTATTTTCTTCATAAAGACTTACAGTCCAAGCTCTGGATATTTAGTGTCATCCGCTACATCATGGTTGGAATACTTGAGCTTACATATGTGACCTAATAACTGTGGGTCCACCTGTACGCCCTCTTGTATGCAAGGTAGCACAATCTCTGCAGTTGGTTTCTTTCAAGGTGAGCTTGGTATCTGAATTCGTTCCTCCTTCCGCAATGGTTGGCTCGAGGTTCCAACAACTTCTAGTTGCTCCTTTTCCATCCATTCTGCCCAAGCCGTGGCCATTTCACCCGTCGGCTCGACTGAAAAAGAATCTGTGATGGGTATTTGTGGAACATTTGGTTGCACTGTTGCATCCGGGTTCTGTGTGCTTCTAGTGGCTCCTACAACTGCTTCGACATTTTCTGGTGGTATTTCCTGGTGGGTTTCTTCTTCTTTTTTCTGGGGCTCGTGCGTCGCTGCTAGTGTATCCTGTTCCATGGCATTTGTTTGTGGTTGTAGAGCCTCCTCTAGTATTTGTGTGGACTCTACTAGAATTTCCTCTGGCGTTGGGATTTCGTCAATATCGACGATCTCAGGTGGTTGTTGTTTGCCTTCTTCTAGTGGTCCTCATGACCTCTTCTGAGCCATGGTTGATCTGGCTGTCTGGCCTAGTTCTGTGACCTTCAGTGGTGCCATAATGGTGTCTGTCAAACGTTTATTGAGTTTGAATGGCTTCGGTGAGATTTTTGTTTTCATTCTGTTCGGTTTGGCTGCTGTTTCTTTTTTCCTATTCTCCTTTCATGAATAGACTAACTTCTTATGTGCTCGTGTGTTGTGTGGGCTCATCATGAAGCTTGTCGAGGACACTTCCTCCATGCGATCAATGCACCATAAATATAGGTTCAATGCATCCATGACGGTTTTGTACTTGCCATTATGCCTCCTTTGTCGTCTCCAGTTGGCACATTTAGTGTGACATCGCATCTATCCTTGCCTTGCTTTAATTCTTCTTCTTGTTGTCCTGTCAGCCTGATTTTTCCATTATTCCCGCTTGTTTCCTTTTTCATTATAGTCGTTATATTTTTCCTTGTTGGCTTTGTGTTTCATATGTGGCTTGTCCATCATGTTGTGTGTTGTTTTCTATATATATATATATATATATATATATATATATATATATATATATATTATTTTTTTTTTACTGCGCGGTGGGTGGTTGACTGTCCTTATATAGCTTCAACCGGCTCCCGTTGATCATTCCTCTAAGGTTTGTGCCTGCTAGATCTCTTAATTGTACAACTCCTCCATCCATGACATCTTTTACTTTGTATGGTCCTAGCCAATGCATTCTTAGCTTGCCTGGGTGCTGCAATGATTTACTGTCCTAGAGTAATACTAGATCTCCTTCCTTGAACGTCTTCCTCTTGATGTGGCGGTCATGCTAAGATTTGTGTCTTGCTTTCTATACTTGTTGGTGGAATCCTGCCAAGATTCAGTATTCCTCCATTGATAGTAACTAATTTAGTATTTCTTGTACTACGCCTTGTTCTGTCACTTGTGTAATAGCTACTACACGTAGGCTAGGTATTAAAAATTCTAAGGGAACTACTGATTCCTGACCATAGACTAGTTTGAATGGTGTGTGGTCGGTTAGCCTTTTGCATGTGGTTCTATACGCCCATAGTAATGCTGGTACCTCGAGGTCCCAATCCTCCATGTTGACGTTGCATATCTTTGTCAAGGCGTTTTCTAGAATTTTTTTGAAGGCTTCTACTGTGCCATTTTCCTGTGCATGATACGGTGTGCTTTTTTGGTGATGAATTTCAAACTCTTCCAGCATCGCTCAGATGGCACTTTTTATGAAGTGGTTTCCTTGGTCACTCATCAAAATTCTTGGGCACCCAGATCTAGTAATTACCTGTTCGAACATAAAATGTGAAGCTATCTCTACACTGCAATCTTTTACTGGTGCGGCTTCCACCCATCTTGTTAGGTATTCTGTCGTGGTGATAATGTATCTCACCCCCATTATTTTGGCTGGTGGGTTAATAGGTTCGATGAAATCTATCGCTCATTTTTCGAATGCCTGAAGTGTCACTTGCAATCATAGTGGCATCTCGTCCCTTTGATAGACATCACATTGCTGGCAGTATTCTTTTGAGTCTCTGTGGATCGTTGGCTACCATAATCCTACGCGTAGTACCTTCTGCGTGGTATATTTTCCTGCATAATGCCCTCCTGTTGTTCCCTCGTGGTCTTCTGCTAAAATTATTGGTCATTCATGGTCTAGTACGTATCTTCGTAAGATGATATCTGCGCCCATCTTGTATAAATGTCCTGCGACCAATTGATAGTCAGTTGGGCAGACTACCAGGTTCTTCTTCTGTGCAGTGGTATATTCTTGCGGTGCAGTACCTATTCTTAAGTAATGGATGATTTATGTGAAGTAATCGTCAACAATATGTACTGAGAATAGCTATGCATATGGAAAGTTGTCTTCTAAATTCGTTGGTTCCTCTCTGTTTGCGACCCTTGATAGGTGGTCAGGTCCTGCATTCAATTTTCCTGGTTTAACTATTACCTCTAAGTCAAATTCTTGAAATAACAATAACCATCGACATATTCTACCCCCCAACACTGGCTTGTTGACTAGGTATTTCAGGGCTGAGTGATCTATAAACATCTTAAAGTGTTTTTCCAATAGGTAATGTCTGTACTTATGTAGTGCATAAACCATAGCTATACCTTCTCTCTCTGTCGTGTTGTAATTCTATTCTGAATCTGATAACGTTCTGCTTGTGAACGTTATCGGGTGATCTCAGTCTCCTTCTCATGGTTGTGCCAAGATAGCTCCAAGTGTTATCGATGATGCATCTACATGTACATGGAATGTCTTCTCCCAATTTGGAAAGACCAAGATTGGTGCGGTGACCATCTTTTCCTTCAGGGTATTCAGACTGTGTCGGCACTCATCATTCCATTGATACTTTGTATCTTTCCTTAACATTTATTCCATTGGTGTTGTAATTTGCGCGTAGCCTTTGATGAATTTTTTGTAATATCCCATATGTCCTAGCGTTGCTCTTAGTTTTCAGACTGTTTTTGGTGCTGGTAGATTAACAATGACTGCGATTTTGGCTGAGTCCACTAGCAAACCCTGTTTGCATACTATGTGTCCCAATAGTATCCCAAATGGTGTTCCAAATATGTATTTCTTGATATTCAGTGATATCTGGCATTGTCTGCATCATTCTAACATCAGTCGTAACACTTCCACATAGTTTTTCAATAGGCTATAGACCGTCCAATCATCCAGGTATACTTCGAGGAATTGGTGGATGAATTCCTTAAATGCTGCAATGACCACTCTGGAGAATATCGCAGGTACATTCTTCAGTCCGAACGACATGACTATATACTGATAAGATCCCCATTCTGTTGCGAACATGGTCTTGTGTCTATCCTCCTGTGCTATCTTAATTTGATGATATCTAAAGCATCCATCGATGAATGAGTAGGCTTCATGGCCTCCTACGTTCTTGAGTACTTCATCCGTGAATGGTATGGGGAATGGGTCATGTAGGTATGCATCGTTCAACTTCCTTAAGTTGGTGCATATCCAGATCCCTCTTCCCTGTTTCTTGTCCTGTACTACCATTGGACTTATCCATTCTGATTCTTCGACTAGTTTGATGATGTCGGCCTCGAGCATCCTATCGATATCATCTTTAACTTTATATTTATATATGGGATTCAATCTATATGGTCGTTGTTTAATGGGTCTCGCATCAGGCCTGAGTGGTATCTTCATTTCTCCTAATTCTCCGGCTATTCCTTTCATCTTTGTAAAGGTTGTGGGAAAACGGTCGTTGTATGCGTGCAACAATTCTATGACACTTTCTAGTGTCTGTTCATCCCAGTAATCTCCAATGGTGACCATCTTGGGCCGCTCGATGGTCCCTATGTTAACCTTCTTTATCTTTATTGGCACATAGATGACCTCTGACTCTAAGGGTGGTCCTTCTACATCTCTCTCGCCTTCGACTTCTTCAATCTGAATATCGCGTGGATCATCTTTATCCATAACTTCCTCTTGTACGTGGTAGCAAGACAGTAGATCCTTGATTGTCTACTTATTTTGTTGTTGTACCTCTGTGATAGTTTCTACTTTTGGTTCTTCAATGAATATGACATTTCTAATCCGTTTCAGGGCTACGTCTATGTTGGAGTTCTCATGGTCAAATGAGAAAGTGATTGTAAAGTTCTGTTGGAGTGTTGTCCATGTCTTGGTTTCTTTACCCATTTCCTGGTTCGTATACCAATTCGATGGTATGCCCTCTAAAGAATGAATGAAGTGGTGAGACCATTCCTCCGATGGCGTCATTTTCCACAACGTTTTACACGCCTCCAAGTGTTATGTTGGTGTGCCTATTCTGTCATATTTATGTTGTTTGTTACTTGTCTGTTCTGCGTCGAACCTTATGCACAGTAATCTCTTACATTGGTACCAATCTGTGATAGTTTCTTTATGTGAACCCCACCATCTGGCGGGTGTAGCCTTTAATGATAAGTCCAGTACTAGCAATCTCTCGTTTTCTAGTACTTCGTCTTCATATTGTGTCAAGAAAGTTTCCAAATTATTGAGCCCGTGAAAGATGGGTGGTTCTTTGATTATGTGCCAATACACCTTACTGTGTGGTCTATTCTGGCACACCTTCTCGTGGATACTTCATGTAGTCTTTGCTGCCATTTTTCTAACTTGGTGTCTGAGTCTGTTGTGCATGAAGTAATGCTCTTCCAACTGAGTACCTCGTCTGCAGTTGGGTTTATATAATCCGCATCGTGCACAGTTGTTCTGTACAACTGGCCAATTTATTCTAAATCTAGGCAAGTGGGTTCTACGAACCTCTCGCTTTCTGATGGGTTGAGTGGGGCTATGAACCTATAGTCCCCTGACTCAAATGTCATTTTTTTGGTTTTTAAGTTGATTATGGCCTGGTTGTCGAATGCCCAATCCAGACCAAGTAGCGTCGGGTAAGGTGTTGTGTCATATACTATTTCGATGACTTCAAAGTCTGCCTTAGTGTGGACACCATCCAGATATATCATCACTCCTTTCAGTCTACCTATGGGTAGGAATCTATGTTGGTTTGCTAGCTTTAATTGAACAATTGAGTATCCCAATAT
This sequence comes from Picea engelmannii, assembly GCA_009831015.1. Classification (NCBI taxonomy): domain Eukaryota; kingdom Viridiplantae; phylum Streptophyta; class Pinopsida; order Pinales; family Pinaceae; genus Picea; species Picea engelmannii. The sequence goes on from ML824945.1 coordinate 50,025, forward strand.
AGGTTCTCCCATGCATTGCCAGGTAGATTTTGGTAGTACATTCACTTCGGATACTAGATCTAGTATAATATCTCCCATATTGAAATCCCCAATGTTAGCATTTAATCTAAATTCCCTAATTGTTCTTCTTCTTGTGTGTAGGTGGTTGACATTTTTCAATTCTGGCTTCTTTTTCGTCTTGTCGCTACATTTTTCTAGGATGTTTTGCAATGTTTTGACAGATGAAGGAACACTTAACATTTTGATGCATGATTGAAAAAAGTCTTTGATCGTACTTACTTTTTCCTCGGTTGTATTCTGTTGGTATGGTCCAGTGATGGTGGCATTTCGTATTCCGGAGCTTCCTCTCTCTGTTGTGAAGTCGGTGCAATGTTCGCCTTCTGGAACTCTTGTCAGGATTCAGTAAAAACCTCCTTATCCTTATGTGCGTCAAACTGCTTCTTGGTGTTGGTATTCTTCTTTACCCATTGGTTTTGCGTTGGTTCCTATCAAACTGAGTCATTTCCTCTTTTCGTTCCTCCTCGAGTGACTATATTGATGTTCTGACTGTCATCCCTTGCTTCGGCTGAAATCCACTGAACGTTCTGGTTATTTTGATTCCTTTTTTCCTGGATATTTCCAAGTAATGTTGGATAGTCCTCCATATCATGGTCCAATGCACGATAATACATACAAGTCATTGGTGGTAGTGGACACTCCTGTGCATAATTTTCTGGTTTCTGGAAATTGTGACATGTGACAGGTCCTTTGCCCCGTCTGAAACCTCCTCTGGCTCATCCTGCTCCTCTATAAGTTGTGCAGTCACCTTGCAGTGGGTTGTACTGTGGTCCCTGATTATACTACACGGTATTGTACTGGGGATGTGTTGGGTTGTACTACGGTTGCGCATTATTGTAAGGTTGTAGTGTAGTATTATATTGTTGCTGCACAATGTTATATGGTGCTGGGGCTTGGTTGAACTGTGATTCTGCCTGCCCAGTCATCATTTCTGCCTGTACCCTATATGCGTCTGATGTTCTTTCCCGCATCAATTCCATAGTTCTACAATATTTTTCGTCATGGACGAATGACTTGCAAAAGGTGCAATATGAGTTCTTTGGAACTGTTCGGTATTTTTGCATCATCGTGCAGTGGTAAGGGTCATGACCCAGTTTGTTGCATATTTTGCACCATAATCCTCCCTGTGGTAGTGGGTTTGGCATCCTTGTCGCCATAAACTGTGTGAATGTTGGGAATTCATTCTTATAGTGTCCTTCCATCCTACAGGTAGTGCACAAACTGCTTCTCGTTTTTCCTTGTTATTAGTCTGGTTCAGCTGAAATGTTAAGTTCTTCAGATCCTCCTTCAGTTCTTCGATAGCCGGGTCCTTCTGCTGGTACTAATTCTCTTCCAATTGTAAGGATGCCTGCAGAGCCTCTGCTTGTGTCTAGAAATTCTGTTGTCGTAATGGATATTTTAAGTGTGGGAGTAGTGAGTTGACAAACAGGTTCCGATGTTGCATATCGATCATAAGGTATTTTAACTTTCCTTTTAATCGCTTGAACCTTTGATCAATCTCCCATACCAATTCTCCTAGTTTCTGTCTTATTTCAATCATCTCATTTATGTATTGATCCTCTGAGCTTGGCTTCTAGAACTCATTGATTAGTGGTTTCTTAATGTCGTTTAGTGTCCTTGTCGTTCTGGGAACACTGTTCGTGTCTAGACTTCTGTACCAGTCTAGTGCGCGGTCCCTTAGCGTGATCGCTAGATGTGAAAGTTTGGTGTCTTCATCAGTGATATTCTTTGCTTCCTAGATACTTACGCAGATGAACAAGTGCTTCTCAGGGTCTTATGTTGCTTCTCCTTGAAACTCTGGTAATCTGATAGTAGGATCATGTCCTGCCATTCCAAATACTGAGCTACTCCCTCCTCCACGTGGTGTATATACTTGACTAAGGTTGCCTGAAATGGTTCCTCCAGTTGTTGCCCTTTGTGTCGATGTACTTTCTACTGTCAGACTTCCTCTGAACTTTGGTTCTCTAAACGGTGGTGTTATTTTTGGTGTATTGGTTGCACATGGGTTTATGGGTTCCACACTGACATTAATATTGAAGGGATGGTTGTCTTATCCTCCTGTTCTTGGGCCTCTTGTTTTCCTCTCATATGCGGCGCACAGGATTTCCTTAATCTACTCCACAACTCAGAGATCCTTTACCTCTTCCTCATCACTGGCCAAGCCCTCCCTCTCAGCTATTGCTCTCTTCTTGGTATTCACCTTATATTGGTAGGGTGCTCCGCTACACATCGTTCTAGATGACACCAAGATTCACTTGAGCTGGTCGTCATCCATCAAGATTAGGTCCAATGGTTCCTCCTCCTTCTTCTCTGTATACTGCCCTCCTTCCATTCCTCCTCTCTCTGTCAGTGCTTCCCCCCTTCCCCCATGTGCATAGGGAAGTCTAGCTGTGTGATTCCATTGTCATTACACCTTTGTTATATAGCAGTATCTTGATAGAAGTATATATTGATCGGATGTACCTTCCTCTAGGTCCTCATAGGAACTCTTGCTCGACTGCGTTGTATGACTTTGTTGTGTCTACCGTGAATTATGTGATGAAGCCTGCCACAATACTGTCAAGCCAAAATTCGACTGCGCGGGTGAATTTGTTGTTCACCTACTGCAACTATTGGATCTGTACTTGAGTCCAATCTAGCTGTCGAATCCGGTTCATCATGTGGTTATCCTTTAACCTTAATATCCACTCCTGTAGTAGATGAGGAAAATCACAGAAAAAGACTTTGTGTAAATCTGTAAATAAGTATTTATCCAGGTATTGACGCGGTGTGATCTTGGGGTTTCTATTGTCTTTCTGTGCAAACTCTAGCTCTATGGTTCTCAACCAGCCCTCGATTTCTTCTCTCGTGAGGTTCCAAGGTCTTAACATCCCCTTCTAACAGCTCATTGATCTTCCTTCGGTTATTTATTCATTCCATCTCATCTACTCAGTCCTTCCTCTTAACACGACAATGAAACCATTTGTTGGTTATTTATTCCCTTCTCAGGTTATATGAGTTAATGACCCAGGGTTCATGTCATTCTGGGTTCCAACAAAGCCTCTAAAACTATCGACCCTCCTGGTGAACCAGAAGGCAACACAACACCTGGAAGGCACTGTGCAATCTCACCCGAGATAGCTTTAAATGGGTGGCTGTAAGACTCAAGTTTTTACATCCTAGGACATAGTAGGGGGTAGGGTTTTCTTTTTTAAGGTCAGATACCGTGAGCTGTAAGGGGGAATACTTACTCCTTGGATTTGCATATGAATGTCCCACAGTTTAATTTGAGTAAAGTATAAGTAGATTCATAACAATGTATTAAGTCATTCATTCAGTTTAACCATCAATTCCTGAAAGAAAGAAGAAACATGCATACATTTAACACATTACACGAGGATTACCGTGGTTCACCCCCTCCTGGGATACGTTCACAAAGATTTGTGTCTTGGCTCTTGTATTATGATAGTTATGCATTTCCAGCACCCCGTGCTTACAATTCTCCACAAAACTGGGTAAGATCTATGTGAGGTGAACTAGATCACACCAGGTTCCATGGCCTGCGGTCTAATACTTAGATCTACCTTTCCTCGTATCTCCTTTTCTCAACAACTTACAAAATTGGTTCATACCGCTCAAAACATTACAGAGAAATCACTAACAACTACTAATGAACTATATTATATGATACTTTAGTATCTATATTTATACATTTCGATCTCTTTAGCCTTTTACAGAATATTCCCAAAACCCTAACCCTTCTTACGTTAGGTATTTCTCCCATACGCGTGCTGCTCCTCCTCCAGCTGTCGCTTTCCTTTGCGCATGCTTTATTTCATGTGCGCGTGCTGCTCTTCTGGCAGTTGTTGCTTCAGTTTTCTACACGCTTTCTTTCCCACAATCGTTCTTCTTTCCTCTTCAACCTGGTACCAACAATATTATTTTTGTAGACCCATTTGGATCTTATTACATTTTTATTTGCTGGCCTAAGAACGAGTTCCCAAGTGAGATTCTTTTTAATCTGGTCCAGTTCCTCATTCATTGATTTTAACCAATTTAAGTCTTTACTGGATTCATTAAATTTCTTGGGTTCCAACATGGATATGAAGGCTATATGTGATTTATCGGTGTCTTTAATTATCCTTCTCCTGGTTTGAACACCTTTGTATTTCTCACCAATTATCTAACTTTCAGGATGATTCTTTTGAGTAATTCTGGAGGAAGGATTCAATGTTAATTGTTGTCCCGAATCTTCTTGTCCGGGTGTCTCTTCTCCACCTGATTCATCATCTTCTTGTGAATATGATATTTGTTGTTCTTCATTTTCATTATTCTCATCATATTTTTCATCTGGCTTAGTGCTTATTCTCTGTTGATCTTTTACAGGAGCTTCTTCATCAATTCGAACATCAATACAGTCTACTAATTTATGCATTATTTTGTTAAAGCATCTGTATCCTTTACTATTCATTTCATATCCTAAGAATATACCTTCATCAGCTCTGTTATCAAATTTTCCTAGATGATCACCATTATTCTTGATGTAGCATTTACTTCCAAATACTTTGAAGTGCTTGATTGATGCAGGTCGACCAAACCACAACTCATATGGAGTTTTATCACTATTTGGCCTTAGATAAGATTTTTTTAGAATATGAACAATCGTGTGAACATCCTCCACCCAGAAGGCTTGTGAAATGTCCCTTTCACTCATCATAGCCCTTGCCATCTGCTGAACTGATCTATTTTGGCGTTCTAAAACTCCATTTTGTTGAGGAGTACCTGGAATAGTATATTCTCTTTTAATTCCATGTCTGTCACAAAATTCTTTGAAATCTCTTGACATAAATTCTCCTCCCCTATCTGAGAGAATTGCCTTTAACTTCCTTCCTGTCTGATTCTCAGTTAATGCCTTAAATTTTTTGAACTTCTCAAACACATCAGATTTTTCTCTCAGAAAGGAACCCACGTAAGTCTGGAGAAGTCATTAATGACTAGCATAAAGTAACTTTCTCCTCAAGTTCCTTTCTTTCGCGATGGTCCACACAGATCCATATGAACAATTTGAAGTGGTTTCTCTGAAGATGTGAAACTCTTCGATTTGAATTGAGCACAAGTCATCTTCCCCATTTGACAAGATTCACATATAGAGTTATTAGGCTTAGATATTCTTGGAAGGTCTTTAACAACACCTTCATTATTCAGTTTGACAATATGATCAAAATTCAGGTGTACAAGCCTTCTGTGCCATAACCAACTTTCATCAAATTTTCTTAAATGACATTTCTCCGTATCTTCCTTCAGAACATATACATTGTTTTCAGTTCTAACCCCTTTTTCAATCAACTCTCATGTGTTTACTGTCTTTATTTTACAATTCATGGTAGTAAAAGTGACTTCACATCCTCTCTCACATATTTGACTGACACTAAGAAGATTATGCTTTAAACCATCAACAAATAATACATATTGAGCTTTTCTTCTTCCATTACTTAAGCTCACTAGACCTTTACCTCTAATATTTCCTGGAGCATCATTTCCAAAGGTCACACTCCTTGATTTATTTTATTTGAGTAATAAGAACTTACTTTTTTCACCTGTCATATGACTGGAGCATCCACTGTCAATATACCAGGGGTATTTTTGTCCTTGAGCTTACAACACTAATCCAAACTTGTTATATTCATTCTTCTTCCAAACCTTGACGTTTTCAGCTCTGTGATTTGAATCTGGCTTATAGTTTTTTAAGCAACAGTCTGCGACTTTATGTCCATAATTATAGAAGATGTAACAACCTGGTTCATTGAATAAAGGATCATAACGATTTTTATGTTTAATCTGCGTCCTTTTCCGAGCCATCACATGATTTGCAGTTTGTGGTTGTTTATTACTTGGTTGTCTCATTCTTTGTTGTGGGAGATATTTATTCCTTGGCTATATTGATTGCTCATGTCTAAATCTTAAAGAACAATTTACACCTTTTTGGCCAAAGTTAGAGCAGTAAAAACAATATCCATAGAAAAAATATTTGTACCTGGAAAATGGTTGTCCTCTTTGAGTAGGTTGATTTCTTCCATGTTGATGATTTCCTTGAGCAGAGAGTGTATTATTTATTTGTTCTACAGATTGAGTTCTGGTAGTTTTTCCTTCACTCCTCCTTGGGAGTTGATTCTCTTCCTTTGTTCCTATGGGTTTGTTGTTGTCAATGGTTGTAGATTTGACAAACTTGATGGATTATTTTTTGCTTGGCTGACCACTACTTGATCCCTCTTCATAACCCAAACCAGTTTTCAACTTTGAATTCCTTTGTTGATTCAGAATGGAGGATAATCCTTCTGAGGCTTTAATACTTGTCAGATTCGGATGATATAAGGCCTGAAATTTCTCTAGATCCTTTCTGACAGTCACTACTTCAGCTTCCAATTTTTCACCTTTTGTTTAGGATTCCTTCAATTGTTGTTTGAGGATGTCTTCAATATTCTTAGCTTATTCTAACTTAACCTTCAACAGAGCAATTTCTTAAGATGGTTCATTGCATGTTTTCTCATACCTGAGCAGTAACCATTTTTGTTTTATTTTCTTTTCTCTGAGTCTATCAATCTCTTCCATGGCACTGACAAGTTCTTCTTCAAGATCTACTACTGCTTCACAATCATCGAACTCACTTCCTGTATATTTAGTGTTTATATATTCTAAATCTATTATCATGATATCATTTATTTTATCTTCAATAGAAGAGTCACTGCTTTCGTCATCTGAGGGATCATCATCATTATTTACACAAAGGATTTTCTTCTTAAAATTATTCTCTTTATCGACCTTCTTGTGCTTTTGATTCTCTTCATCTTCATATGTCTGATCCTTTCTTTTGTGAGTACACTTAGATTCAAAATGGACTTTCTTAACACAGTTGAAACATTTGAAGGGAAGTTTACCTTTGTATTTGTATGATCCTTTCTTCAGTCTTCTCACAAAATTTGCTTCAATCTCATCTATATCGGAGTCTGTGCTTTTCTCTACTTTAAAATATGTCTCTCTTGTAGTGGGTTTACCTTTGGTGATTCTCATTTCATAAGCAGTTAGGGTTTAAAGAAGTTGATCTAGTGTCAACGTTTTGAGATCAACTATTTCCTCTATAATGGAGACCTTTGAGTTAAATCTATCAGGAAGAGATCTTAATATTTTCTGGACTAGAAAAGATTCACTTATCATTTCACCTAGGCCTTTCATAATGTTGACAAGTTCTTCTATACGTAAGAAGTACTTATTGATAGTTTCGTCTTCATCCATCTTTAACTGCTCAAATTTCAGTCTGTGAGTTTGAAGTTTTGCATCTTTCACCTTTTCATTACCTTCATAACTACTTATCAGCTTGTCCCACATAACTTTTGCTTAATCAAAGTGCATGACTTTGACAAAATCGGCTTCAGCAAGTCCATTGAGGATGGAATTCATTTCTTTTGCATTAAAGCTAAACTCTGGATTATCATCTTTTAAGGCCAAGACTACAGGCTTCACATATCCCTTTTCAAAGAAATCCCAAACATCAGCACCCAAAGACATTAAATATGTTATCATTCTTATTTTCTAGAAGGCAAAGTTTGTTCCATAAAACATAGGGGGTCTATTAGTTGAACTTCCATCATGACTAGTCATGTTCAAGATTATGGATCTACCTTTGATCAAAGGCAACGGCTTTGATACCAATTGTTGAAAATATAACTGAGAGGGTGGGGGTGAATCAGTTATGTATATAATCTTAAAACTTTTCCTGTTATTTTCTGATTATTTCTAGATTTTTATTTACTGTGTTGTTGATAACTTAACATGAATAGATATAAAATATTTGATCAATCACACAAAATACACAGAGACACTGATTTTCATGAGGAAACCCATAAGGGTGAAAACCTCTTCTTCTTAGGATGTCAATCAAGCTCCAAATTTAATGTACATCATATTCTTTGAGCTCCAACTCAAATATGAGGCTACAACCTCTGATAGCAAGCTACAACTTGCAGAGAGCACCAACTCTCAAATTTCTCTAGCACCAACTAGATGGAATCACCAACTCCCAGGTTTCTCTAGCACCCACTAGATGGAAGCACCAACTCCCAGAATATCTTCTAGCACCAACTAGAATTTAGAGGACCACAATCCTCCCTAGCACCACCCTACCACCCTGATTGAATATTACAAAACTTTACTTACTTGATCTGTCTCTGATATGGTCTGTTACAACTCCATGTCTCCTCTGCCTCTTCCATCTTCTATTACTATGTTCCTCTTCTATATTCTTCTCTTTCTCCTGCTACGCACTCTGATACCTCTGTTCAACTTCTCTTCTTCCTTTATACTCTTTGATGTCTTTGCATGCTATACACTACACCTCTGATCTCCAGTTCAGGTCTTGTACATGGTCACATTCTACCCACATGCATAACTCTTGAAAAAAACACACACACTCTTCTCTGTTCTGCATGTCTTTCTCACCCAAATCCTTTGCCGGATCATCATCACAACTCTTCGTCTTCTCTTATGGTTATACCGAATCTATTCATCATCAGTGGTCGTTATCCAAATATTATTTGGCTTCTCTGGCAGTCGCAACTCTTCGTCTTCTCTGTCAGTTACAACCAATCATTTTTTGCTTCCTTGGCTTCCAAGCCCCTTCCTTCACATGACCATTGGCGGTGCCCATATGCCTAACCAACAGGCGCTTCATGACTCGCGACTTCAGGAATCTTGGTATGAGATATATCGATTATCCCAACTCCCGATATCCGAAGTGGAGGCTAGCGATGTGCTAGCTCCTCCTTTCGTTGATGTGACCATGGCTATAACCACATGCCTAAGTTTCGAGCACTTCACGATCTTGGTCTAGCGAGTGCTAGCTCCTTCTTTCGATCTGACCTTGGGTGATGATCTCACATGACCACGCGATTGTGGGCGCGACCAAAGGATATTTTACATCAACCCACTTTTCTCCCCACAATTCACTACAGAGCTCCATGTATGCCTTTAGCGATATTGTGGTTTTGATTACGGCCCGCTCAAGAAAAATTAACACTCGAGCATGTTCTGGCCCTGCAATTGAGCATGATCGTTGATCTCCAATCCCTTGGTGATGCTACTCGATCAACGACTACTATTTTCCTTTTTTTCCTCCTTCCACACGTGATCCCAGATCTCCACGTAGCTTCCTTCCAAATCAACGGCTACGATTGATTTCGTGATCCAGGCTTCGAGAGTTTCAACTCTCAAACCCTTCTTTCCTCTATACGTCAATATTCTGGAGTTGAAAATCCACTGACACGTGTCCCTCTCAGATTAACGGTCGAGATATCCTTTAGGTATCTAGACTTCGAAGATTTCAAATCTCAACTTCTCATTTCTTCTAACTGGATATCTTTTGAAATGGAATATCTGTTGGCATCTGTCCTCTTTAATCCAACATCTATCCTTTGCTCCAAAACTTCACCCTTCGTCATTCCCATATTTCGGCCCTTCGCAACTTCGACCCTTCGCAACTTTGGCCTTCGGGACTTTGGAGCTTTTGTCATTTGTTGGTGGTAAAACTCCCCAAGAAAATCTCCCGGTGTGACATAAAATTACACACGTCACATGCTGACTTGGCACGGGATGAGTGGTTGCCACATGTCACTCGCTGATGTGGTATGCCACATGTCCTTGATGACGTGATCTGCCACATGTACTTGCTAACGTTATCTTCCACATGTCCTTGTTGACATGGTTTGCCACATGTCCTTGAATCAAACGGTTGAGTCTTACTTCCGGTCTTTACCTGGAGTCCACATATTTACACCACATCTCTTCTGGATCAGATGAACCAGATCCACTTTGGATGATCTGACGCTTGAGATTTACTCTGGAATATATGATGGCCGAGATCTATTTTGGATGATCGGACAATCGAGATTTACTTCGGCTCTCTGACTCTCTAGGCTTTGGGGATTTCAAATCTCAAATTGAAACTCCCAAAGTGATTTCTCCGGAGTGTAACCTCCTCACATATTTAGACCCGAAAATAATGTTTTTCATTGATCAAGATCTTAGATAAACGACTCGATCTGTCTGTGATGCATCTTTTCCTTGGATTAAATCCAACGACTCTCCATCTTTTCTTATCCTATCCTTCCATTTATTTCAATCCGACGGCTTACAAAAATCCGGGTGATCGAGATCTCAGATCTCAGCCCTTTCTTATCCTTTCCTTCCACTCAAATCAATCTGACGACTAACGAAAATTTGGATGATCAAATTCTCAATCGTTTTTCCTCGCTTATCCTATCCTTCGATTAATTCAATCCGACAGTTGTTGGTCCTCTGGATCGGTGATCCAACGACCACTGTCACTCTTCCTCCTAAGCTTCTGATCTCTCCGACTTACAAGGTTTTCTAAGTGTTCACGAGTCTCGACCTTTTCTCCTCCTGCAAGTTCGTCTCTTGGACCTCGTCTGCACTTCTGGAAACCGCTATCTCTTCTGAGCTTTCTCGTCTTCTACGCTCTCAAGGTTTGGTTCACTGCTATTATTACCATCAATGAAAATCACATTCTTCCTGTAAACATGCCAACATGTACACTATGTATCTACAACTCAAATAAAATAACTTGAAGAGAGTTATACAATGCACTAAACGGTTTGCAAAACAAAGCTCGTATGAAAAAGTTACAACCAAGACAACAAGGGTAAAAATTTGGCATTGGATTTACTTCCGGAGGACATAATTCCATGCTTAGAAGTCTGTTTGGGGCACAAGAGTAGTTGATGGAAATATTATGACAAATAGAAGCCAACGATGAATTTATATTTTTCTTATGGGTACCTAAAACTGTACGGGAAGAGAAATAAGACACATGTAGCATGTAGGGATAAATTGGGTAAAACAACCTAAACTTCTCCGAACCATAACTTTCAGCTCGGAGCTCATATTTGAGCAAACAATAGTTGATGGAAAGGAATTGAGGAGTACAAGACATATATCAACCTAGGATTTTGAATTGGACAATACATTTCCTCAGAAATTAATAAATAGATTTCTCTAGCAGTAAAATAGTGGAAACTACAACATGTAAATGATGTAACTTTTCACTCAGAACTTAGATTGAGGTATGAGTACAACCGTTGGAAAGATGTTTTAGAGAGGAATTAATATAAGGAATCGTAATTTTGTATTTGTGCATTATTTTATCCATAAATTGATGAAGAAATAAGTTGTATTCTAATGGATAGAATGTTTTATGTTATGCATGTTTCTAACAATAATTGTTGCATGCACATTTCTTGCAAAATTAGAGGTACAAGAAAGAAAATTTGGTTCTTATATGAGGACTAGATTTATGGAAGATTCTCAAGGATCTTACAGCCACGAGGAAGAGGTCAGAGATCTTCATGTCAACATGGGGAATGTTGAGATAGAGTCAAATGGAAGAAGAGATGGGCATGAGCTTGTCACTATGAGAAGTCTGCATAGAGAAGTGCAGATCTATAAAGCTAATAACGAAAGGATTATGAAGTCTCGTGAAGAGATACTTCAGAGCTTAAACATGTTGCATAAGCAAATCAAAAAGGACTTTGGCACTAAGGAAGCAACTAGTGCTAGACAAGTATCAACATCAATATCCCATAGAAAAATGGATGATAATGGAAATGATAGGCAGTCAAGAAGCATGAGTAAACACCATCAGTCTCCAAGGAAATCCACTAGAAGAAGTCATAAAAGTTAAGGTTCGGGGAGAAGCCCAAGCTTGTCTCATATTAGGAGGAAAAGGAGAAGGTGTGAGACAAACATCTTGCAAGGTGAGCTAAGGAAGAGTAAACCACAAAATTTCAATGGTGAGCACAAGAAAGGAGAAGAGACTGAGGCCTGGCTATTGGAAATGAAGAAATATTTCCAGTTACATGATTACCCCTCACAGGTTGAAGCTAGAATTTCCATCTACCACTTGCAAGGAAAGGTAGCCATGTGGTGGGATCAAATTAGGCAAGCCAAGAAATTGGATAAGAAGAGGATATCATGGAGGTAGTTCAAAGGATACTTACAAGAGAAATATTTGTCTTTGCATTACTATGAAAGAAAGATGAAAGAGTTCTTTGAACGCAAGTTGGGAACCATGACAATGGAGGAATATGAGAAGTGGTTATTTGAATTGTTGAAGTACGTTGACTTCATCAAGGATGAGAAGGTAAAAATGCAAAGGTTTCTAAGTGGGTTACCTTTCTTCTATAGTGAAAAGATACAATATGATAACCCCAGGACTTTGGAGGGGACCATAAAGAGAGAAAGGCATCTTTATGAGTAGAGAAAATGAATGTTAGTGTTCCAAAATGCTTGGAATGACAAGATGAAAAGGGAAAAGGATCAAAAGAAGAAAGGTTTTAAGCCACCCTTTTTAAAGAACAACACCCAAGAAAATAAACAAGGTCAGTCAACCCAAAATGAGCACAAGACTACAGATTCATTTGTAAAGAGGCCAAGAAAAAAATTTGTTCAATGTTGGGGATATGAGGGAAATCACTTATATAGGGACTTCCCTCACAAAGGGGAAATAATGATGACTTTCCAAAACATTCAAGAGGCTGAAACAATGGAAGACATGGGAGGAAACATGCCAAAGATTTATGCAACCTTGGAAAACAAGCAAGAAGAATATCAATCCCCCATGATCGAAGTGGAATGTAAGATTGATAACCAACCCATAACAATTTTGATTGATTCTGGAGCTAGTCATAGTTACATAAATGATAACATTGTTCAAAGATTTCACTTGCAAAAGAGTAAGCATAAGAAATATTGGCTAGTTCAATTAGCCACAAGAGATAAGAGAAAGATCAATGAGTTGGTTAAAGATTGTCAAATAGACATGAATGAAATCAACTCAAAAGTGGATATAAACATCATATCATTGGGTTCATATGATTGTCTAATTGGCATGGATTGGTTGGAAAAACACCATGTTTTCCTAGACTATTACAACAAAACAATCACATGTCTCGATGAAGAAAGGAAGCAAGGAAAGATTCAAGGCATTCCAAGAGTTGTAGCTGTTAGAGAAATTTTAGCTATACAGTTGAAGAAGAGTTCCAGGAAGTTATGTTAGATTTTTGCATCCCATACGGAAGAGACAGCCAAATGTAAAGTGAAAAGCATTGAATACCATCTAGTCTTGAGATATTTTGAAGATGTTTTTAGATAAATCCCATGATTTCCAACAAAGAGAGACATTGATTTCTCTATTGATTTGGTGCCAGGAGTTGCCCCAATGTCCAAGACACCTTACAGAATGGACACACCATAATTGAAAGAGTTGCAGATGCAAATTGAAGAGTTTTTAAAGAAGAGGTATATACGCCCAAGTGTGTCACCTTGGGGAGCCTCGATTCTTTTTGTGAAGAAGAAAGATGGAACCTTAAGGATGTGTATTGATTTCAGACAACTTAATAAAGTCGCTATAAAAAAAACAAATATCATTTTCCAAGAATTGATGATTTGTTTGATCAGATGAAAGGTGCAAGAATATTTTCCAAGATTGACTTGAGATCGGGTTATCACCAAGTAAGGATAAAATAATAAGACATTAACAAGACAACATTCAAGACAAGATATGAGAATTTTGAATTCACAGTAGTGACATTTGGACTATCAAATTTCCCAACAATTTTTATGTGTCTGATGAATGGAGTGTTCAGGGAGTACCTGGACAAGTTTGTAATTGTGTTCCTAGATGATATACTCATCTACTCTAACTCAGAAGAGGAACATGAGAAACATTTAAGAATGGTGTTGCAATTTTTAAGAGAGCATAAATTATATGCTAAGCTAAGTAACTGCATATTTTACCAAAAGAAGATTCACTACTTGGGGCATATCATTTTAGCAAATGGGATAGCAATGGATCCTAAAAAGATAGAAGCCATTAGAGAATGGCTAGCACCAAAGAATGTGACAGAGGTTAGATACTTTGTGGGTCTTGTTGGTTATTACCGAATATTCATAAAAGGATTCTTAAAGACTGCGGGTCCAATCACTTCTTTTCAAAAGGAGTGAAGTTAGAATGGAATTCCAAGTTTGAAGAGAGATTTCAACAATTGAAGGAAATATTGACAAGTGCGTCAATATTGAAGATTGCAAAATTCGAATGAAGATTTTTTTGTGTGCACCGATGCATGCAAGGAAGGGCTCAGTGGAGTTCTTAGTCAAAAGTAACATGTGGTATGCTATGAATCTAGAAAATTAAAAGAGCATGAAAGGAATTATGCTACCCATGATCTAGATTTAGTAGCAATTGTACATGGATTAAAAATGTGGAGACATTATCTTATGGGTAAGAAATTTTAGCTAAGGATGGACCAATGTAGTATGAAGCATTTGTTTGAACAACCAACGTTAAATCTCAGACAAACTAGATGGCTGAAATTTCTGAGTGAATATGACTTTGAAATTAAGCATATAAAAGGCAAGGAAAATCAAGTAGTTGATGCACTCAGTAGGAGAGATCATGAAGTGCATGTTGTAGCCATTAGCATCTACAAGAATGATCTGAAAGATCAAATTATTGCAATAGTAAATTCAGATCAACATTATCTAAAAGTAAAAGAGATACTACAACAAGGTAATTTTTAGCAGAAATTTAATTCTTATGAGTTGAAAGAAGATGGAGTTCTCATGTACAAGGGAAAAGTTAATGTGATGAATTCTAGTGAGCTGAAAAATGCAGTTATGAAGGAAATGCATAATGTGTCGTATGTCGAACACCCAAGATATCAGAATAGAATTGCAGTTGTGAGAAGCCAATACTTTTGGCCAAGAATAAAAAATAAAGTGGTTAATTACATAGACATGTGTCTAGAATTCCAAAAGGTGAGGACACAACCTAAACATCCAACAAATTTGCTACAACCATTTTTCATTCTAGAATCATTGGAAGTGGGGAGTTGTCACAGTCGATTTTATTAAAAAGATTCCCAGAACATTGAAACAACATGATTCAATCATGGTGGTGGTGGATAAATTGACTAAGACAATGCATTTTATTCCAGTAAAGACTACATACAAGGAAACAAATATTGCAAAAACATATATGAAAGAAGTTGTTAGGCTACATGGAGTGCCTAAGGCAATAGTTTCAGATAGGGATCAAAAGTTTACTTCCAATTTTTGGAAAGGTTTGTTCAAAGGCTTTGGAACAAATTTAAATCTTAGTACGACATATCACCTAGAGTCAGATGGGAAAACAGAGGGGACTAATAGAGTAATTGAGGACATGCTCAGAATGTATGTGATGGATCAACCATCAAATTGGGAAGATTATATTCATTTAGTGGAATTTGCATACAATAAAGGGTATTAGGCCTCATTGAAAATAATTCCACCTGAAGCATTGTATGGTAGAAAATGTAACACACCAGTGAATTGGTATAATTCAGCACACAAAACAGTTGTTGTGCCAAATTTGTTAAAGGAAATGGAAGAACATATGGCAAAGATAAAGAATAATTTAAAGGTTGTCCAAGATAGGAAGAAAATCTATGCACTTTAAAGATATAATTTAAAGTGCGCAAAAATGTGTTTTTAAAAGTGAAGGCAAAGAGAAATTCACTAAGATTAGGAAGTTTCTCAAAGTTGGCAGCGAGATATTGTGGGTCTTTTCAAATCTTAAAAAATATGGGGTTAGTTGCATACATGCTAGCGATACCTGCATCCATGAGAGTGCATAATGTATTTCATCTATCATTATTAAATAAATATGTGTCTGATACTAACCACATAATTTATTGGAATGTGATCTAGGTGGAGCACGAAGGGGATTTTTGGGTGGAACCAATACACATCCTAGATTGAAAAGTCAAAGAGCTTAGGAACAAAGCCATAGGGCTGGTAAAGGTTCAATGGACCTATTATGGTCCTGAAGATGTTACATGGGAGGATGAAGAAAACATGCGAGAGGAATACCCACAATTTTTTGACAATTTTGAAGAAAACAAAATGCAAGACTCCATTTTGAGCAGCTAGAGTCTCATAACCACATCTCAAAGTTCTAACAATCTGTGTCGGGGACCCTGATAAAAGAATGGCTCTTTCCTTAGGTTAGGTTTGATAAACGGATGGTATATCCCTTGGGTTATCTTTGATAAACGAATGGAGCATTCATTGGGTCAATGAGTTGAAAGGAACATGAGATTATGGTTTGAGTTGCTATTGGAGTTGTTAAATTGCAGAATTTTTATTTATAAGTATTGTGATGTAAATTTGCATATATGTATATCGACGAAGTGCACTGAGTATGATGCACAATTGTATGGGAGGGAAAATGTAATATCCCAACTATAATCCTTAGTTTAATTAATGCTTATGTAGATATAATGTGTGGCTA
>ML824946.1:0-23166 GCA_009831015.1 Picea engelmannii
TGATCTGGATGTCAAATCATCTCGGTGGAAGGTCCATTGGCGATCGGGAGGCCGACTTAAGCATTTAATGCGCCGTATTAGCAGATGCGCGGCTTTTTCTGTGGACAGTCGCGTGTCGGGCGCTTAAGCGCGCACAACACGTTCTTATCCCGTGCATATGCACGCACCTTACTAATGTGAAGTGTCTTTCAATTTTTGTATAGTTTTTGACCCTTCTGGAATGCTGTAAACTTCATTCTGTACCATGAATGACTTCATTGTTGTGTTTATGATGCGGAGTTCTTGTCGCCCTGTGTGGACGAAATTTCAGTGATAATAATCGTGTTATCGATGTTGAACCGAGTGTCAATGTCACTACCACCAAATTCTAGCGAAGCGAACCAGAAGAACCGGAGGAAGGGGAATGCCTCTTTCACTCATAGATGTGGGTAAAGGGGGTTTTGCTTCATTTCATTGTCAATAGCGACAGTTAAAGGAACCTGACTTCAGCAGAGGTTTTCAAGTGTCTAGACCTATTGATGACACCATAGCCGCAACCCTACACCATCAGTTGGCTTCTCCAAGGAAGAGATATTTTTTGTCTTCCCTACGACATCAATCCTTTCAAAAAAGAGGTATTGTGTGATATTTCTCCCCTTGAAGTTTGTGATGTTATTTTAGAACAACCATATTTGTGGAATCATCATGTTGTGTATGAGTCTAGACCCTGCACTGTTATTATTACTTTGGGTAGAAAATTGTACAGGATACCAGAGGTAGTGTTGCCTACCGCTATTTCTTTAAGCTCTACTAAGAAATGTGGTAAGGTCATTCCACATACCGGGAAGTTCGTCTTCTTTGTGATTCATGTTCACAGTAAGCAGAAGGTCATTTCACATCCATGGCCTCTACACAGAGCCTCTCTTTGTATCAGAAGCAAGTGGATGATATCTTGGAAGAGCACAGAGACATATTCTCCTCACCCATCAGGGTACTGACACACTGCCAAGTCAAGCATCCAATTGATCTGACCCTTGGTGCACCTCTGCCTAATGGACTATTCTATCATCGCTTGCTGATGGAAAATGATGAAATCAAGCATCATATCCAAGAGATTCTTCAAAATGGGCACATAAGACCCAAATCCTCCCTTTGAGGAAGATTAATTGTACTTGTGCAGAAGAAGGATGGGACTTGGTGACTCTACATTTATTATAGAGCCTTAAACAAAATCACAGTCAGGAAATGGTACCCAATTCCCAGGATTGATGACCTTTTTTTCCAACTCAAGGGGGAAAAGTTCTTCAACAAGATTGAACTAAAGTCTGGCTACCACCAAGTTCCCATCGAACCAACTGATGTATGGAAGAGAACTTTCAAATCTAAAAAAGGTCTCTTTGAATGGTTGGTCATGCCCTTTGGCTTAACAAATGCACCAACCGCTTTCATGAGGTTGATGGATGATGTACTAATACCCTTCACCAACTCTTTTGTGGTGGTATATTTGGATGACATCCTCATATTCAACAGAAATTGGGAGGAGCACATGCAACATATTCAGTAAGTTTTTAGCACTATGTGGTAGAACAAGATATATGCCAACTTGGAAAAAATTTCCTTTGGCATGAACATGGTCCAATACTTGGGCTACATTGTTGATGAGCATAGGGTACATGTTGATCCAGATAATATCCAAGTCATATATGACTGGCCAACCTTGACCACACTAACTGAGCTTCGGGGCTTCTTGGGACTAGCCAACTTATACCGATGGTTCATGTTTGGATTCTCCCATATTGCATGGGCCCTCAGCTAGGTAACCAAGGGCGGTGGTAGGGAAACGTTCATGTGGGGGAAGGAAAAACAATGAGCATTCGATGATCTGAAGAATCACCTATGCTCAACTCCAGTACTCTCCTTGCCCAATCTACAAGAATCATTTGAGATTGAGACTAATGCATCTGACTATGTTGTAGGTGCAGTTCTCACTCAGCACTGTCATCTGGTGGCATACCATAGTGAGACACTCTCAGATATTATCTGTAAATACCCCATGTATTACAAGGAAATGTATTCTATTGTAAAATCCTGGCATCAATGGAAACATTACATTCTAGGAAAGGAGACGATCATCCACACTGATCACAAGCCTATGTAGTTCATACAAACACTGGAGAAATTGCAGAACGACCGCCATCTGAAGTGGTCCACCTACCTATAGCAGTTCCATATCAACATCAAGTATAAGAAAATGATATCAAATCATGTCGTTGATTGCCTCAGTCAACCTCCTATGGCTGCACTCACCACTATGCTCCATTCCTATGGACATGAGGCATCTGAGTGGCCCCAACTTTATCAGCAAGATCCAGAATTCACCACCACCTATTAGCTCCTGGGAACAGGTGCGAATGTCACCAATTTTCACATTCAGGATGGAATATTATGCCATCTGTTCCATCTTTGTGTTCCTACAAGAGAGCATGTGAAAATGATTTGGGAAGCCCACTACAGTCGAATGGTGGGAAATTTTGGCATAGAGAAAACTATGGTTGTTCTTTAGAAACATTTTTGTTGGCCAAAACTTCAACAGGATGTCAGCAAGTATATGAGATATTTCACTTCCTGTGCCATTTCCAATCCATCCATCAAGAATAAAGGATTATACACCCCTCTTCCTACTCCTGAGAATCCTTGGGAATCCATCTCAATGGATTACATGTCTAGCCTTCCATCCACCAAGAAATGCTATGATTGTGTATTTGTGGTCGTTGATCGATTTTTGAATATGGCCATCCTCACAGCCTGAAAGAATAATATCACAGCGACAAATACTTCCAAGATCTTCTTTGAATGAGTGTGGGTCCATTTTGGGATACCACAAACCATCATATCCGACCAGAACAACAAGTTCCTCGACACATTTTGGTTGATTCTCTAGTCTTTATTGGACACCAAGCTCACTAAATACACTGCTTTCCACCCCCAAACAGATGGCCAAACAAAGGTCATCAATCATATGATTGTGCACATCTTGCACATGTACAACTGTAAGAATCCACGTACATGGGATGAGAGTCTCCGCTACATTCAATATAGTTACAACAGGGCTCTCCATACCTCCATCATCCATAGCCCATTTCAGCTGGGGTTGGGATTACAACCCTTGGGTCCCATTAATGTTTCACTACCTCTTGCCACCACATAGATAGACTCTCCCCATGTTTAGTCTGAGGCCAAAAACACCACCATATTCATTGAGCAGATTCAACACATTCACCAACAGGTCCATGAGATTTTGCAGAAATCCAATGCAAAGTACAAGCAACACCGTGATCAACACAGGGTACCACACTAGTTTCAAGTTGGAGACAAATTTTGATTACATTTACAGAAGGAGCGTCTCATAGGGACCCATCAGAATCTCTGCCCACTTCGCTATGGGCCTTACACTATCACCAAGGTTGTGGGTGGCAATGATTTTGAGCTCAACACTCCACCCTTCCTTGGCTTGCACCCAGTGTTCAATGTGGACCTCCTTCAACCATAGTTTCCACCATTGTTGGACACCTCAGAGATCATAGAACAACTGACACCAATTAAGATCAACCTTGACTGCATGGAACAAGAATCCACTAATCAAATAGTGGACACACAGGTCAAGGGCACTCGCCAATAGAGGATCCAACTTTATCGGGTTGTCAAGGAAGGGCAGATCCTACACCAAGGAAAGTGGCTCACCCGAGGCCAAATTTAGCTGAATTTTCCTCCCCTGATGGCAGAAATCAATGCAATGGATACCATTTCTTCCTAAGGGGGGATGATTGATCTAGGTGGATATTGGTGGCCACCCACCTATTCCAACTGGCTCCTCTTGACAATTTTAGTTCATTACGTTCTTATGTACTTCTTTGTAATGGTGGTTTCTACACTTCTAGGGTTGTCTGAATCCCTACACATATTCTAAGTGGATACTGGTGGCCTCCCACCTAATCCAAATATCTCATTTTGTATTTTTTCAAGTCAACACATCTTGTTGTACTTCCAAGTCTGTTTTGGGGCACCTAACAGTGTTTTTTTGTCTCGCCACAGTCAAATTGTAGATGGTGCCAACGTTTGATGGTGTAATGTGTATTTCTCTAAAATAACTTTCCAACGGGCTATCACATGCCTAAAACAGAGGTCATATGCAAAATTTACAACCTTGGGAAGTTGAGGTACAAACTTACCCATAGGGGGCCACATAACTTTTTATGTTTCACCTCCTAGGATTAGGTTTTTAGATGTCTAGGGTTTTGGAATTCATGAGTAATATCAAAAAGGCCTCTAGAGCCTCATTGTAATCATTTTTCTTAGACGAATGCACATAGCAGCCACAACTCTTTATGTATGAATGAAGGAATAATAATGTGGGAATCTTAGTAAACACCCCAATGTCTTGAGTTTGAATAATTTCCCAATTTTATATAAGGTACTAGATGTTATTATGTAGAGAATGAATAACATTGCTTATAATATTATCAGCAGAAAAATGAAAACTAGAGAACATAATGACATAATTGATTCCAAAAATAATACCTTTATTATCTCGATAGCCAAGTTCACTTACCTCTTTGAGGGGGAAACCTTCAGCTGAGCAGATATCAAGTACAAAATGATTCTCGAGAAAAAAAAATTCCATGCTTTCTACCCCTATATATAATATTTATGTTTTCTAGAGAACATTGTAGAGGAATGTATTTCTAGAAGTGGAACCTTCTATTAAGTCTTCTTATATTAGATGTTTTTGCATTATTACATAGGCCTTATTTATTAATGTTGGACTTTATTACATATAAAACATATTATTATATCTACTTGAGGGGTTAGGAAGATTAGGTCCCTAGCATGCTCTCCCCCTAGAAAAAAAACCTTGTCCTTAAGGATTGAGATGGGGAAATTGTTGCAGAATAGTAGTTGGCTCCCATGTGGCATCCTTCATTTGTGTGTCCTTCCACTGAACTAAAAATTCCTTGATGGTCTGTTAATGGAGACAATGCTCACGGTGGTCCAAGACTATTTGGGGATGCAACAAAATGGAACCTTCTTCATCCAATTTAGGGAGACTAGTTTGAGTCTATCACTTGGTTCCAATCACTTTGTTTAAGCAAGAAACATGAAAAATAGGATGGAGCTTAGAGTGAATAGGGAGAGCTAACTTGTAGGAAATGGGACCCATGCACTTGAGAATTGTATAAGGGCCACAAAACTTGGGAGAAATTTTCTAATAGTTTTCTTCTTTGATGAAGGTTTACTTATAAGGTTGCAGATGAACACTTGGTCCCCTTCAAAAACATTGTGTTCTGAATGTCCCTAATCTACTTGTTTCTTCATGCGATATTTTTGAGTCATGACCGAATTTTCTTTGAGGGTACAAAGAATGGAAGCTAAGACTGTAAATGTGTTTTCAATGTTATGGACCTTAGATACATAGGGTAGGTAGGAGAATAAAAAATGTCTCTTTTGACCGTAGACCACTTCAAAGGGAGTCATGCAAGTGGCAGTGTGGTAATATGTGTCGTACAACCATTCAACGAGTGGTAACTACTAAATCCATTGAGTTTATTTGTTTGACACAAAACATGTAACACCCCCAGCCACATTATGGGAAATGCCACTTAAACATTTCTTTCTCTGATACCAAATCTGTAACGCACTTGGCCACCTAGGTTGATTCATGTCACTCAAACTTATCTTGTCATCAACTCTGATACCAATTTACCAATAATTCCACCGAAATTGCTCTGACACAACTCTATCACTAATTAAAGTGTATAAATACTTTGCAATGGATGATTACGTACATATTTATAACAAAAATATACATGTATCATAACAGAATTAAACACACAACATAAACAACATAAACCATGAGAACAATTGCATAATTATTACTGCAAATATAGTTTAACACACAATTGGAACTTATCATTGAATAAAAGACACCAATTGTGGGCAGACCTTCCACGTTCCTCCCAGCCTTAGACCACATTGTTCATAAATATCAACAGTCGATCATCCCTGAGTTGGGGCTAAACTCCACTTGGGTAAGGGTTCCCAACCAGGCTAAAGTATCTCACTTGACATGAACTCAGTCATGGGTAACTCAGTCACAAGTGATGCAAACATAGGAAATTTTGTCATACATGCCAATTCAAACTAACAATATATAGTCTCTCATTCCCCACATACCTATGCCACCCCAAGAAGTATTCCCCTTCTCTGCTCAACATTCCTTCGGCTTCCCCACTTCCCTTCCAGGGCTTCAACAATAGGTCGAATAGGAATTCTCATATCCTTGTCACTACAGTTTGGCACCTCAGGAAATAATTCTCAACAATTATCTCACCTGGAGAGAATGCAAAGTCCCACGGGCCTGAAAACATGCCTCTTTAGTCTAGCTCTCCAAGTTAAGCCGTGTACAGGTATCTGTGACAATATTTAGCAGAATTACTCATCCCAGTAATAGTTCAGTGTAACTCACGTTTCAGTTCTATGACAAACCAGACGGCTCTTGATCACCGCTCAATCACTGCTTAAATAATCGAATGACCAGAAAATATGAAAAGATGAAAGATACCAAAATGGACTAAGTCCAAACTATTTGACTTCATTTTCCCAACATGACATGTTTCATTTTGAGAGTTTCCTTCAGTCCATATCATGTTCCCAACTTGAAACTTTTCATGTTGAGGACTTCCTTTAGCCACTTGTCCCCTCCTTAGGACTTAGGATAAACTAATATATCCTTTCTTTACACTTTTTAAATAAATATTAATATAATATTCCTTTTTAGGTTTCAGCCCCTTGAACCCATCCCCCTTAACCTTAGCTAATGGATTTATCCCCCTGAACTCTTTTATGTGGTTGGTCTGCTGCAGGGATATATTTCCATTAAATTGTATGTGATTACATTTACAACTCAGTACTGAAGTACTGATCTTTTGCCTCTAGGCTCACCAGCCTCAAAATATACAGTTCATGCACTAAAATGTATGGGTTGCACACACTCTTTCCTTAGTGCGCCACCCTCGCGCCCTTACATAGGTGCACATTACATCATTACTTATATATATAAGGCTTCTATGGCCTTCAAAACCTGTGCACTAAGCCAGTGCATGCAATTCCAGGGTTGCACGCCTTTTTCTTCAGTGTGCCATCCTTTCACACTTACACTTGTTCACACTGCATATTTTAAGTTGTTTCACTTTTAGTGTGCCATTCTTGTGTACTTACACAGGTGTGCACCAAAACATTAAACTATTCTCTCTATCATTCTACAACTTCACACGCTCCTTTGGTGTGAGATTCTCGCACACTAGCTTAATGCACACAACACCCAACCAACAAACTTGTTACATAATCTCAACAAATTATAAATAAAGTATAATTAAATTTATATGGATACCTAGAGATCATCCTAAGGGTATTACAATCCCCTCTCCCTTATTTATGTAGTGTCTTCAGTGCAATATATACACATATACAACCAAAATTTCAAAAGTCTTCAAAAAGATGTGGGTCAAAAAGATGTCGGTATTTTTCTCGCGTAGAATCCTCATGCTCCCAAGTTGCATCATCGGGGCCATACCAGGTCCATTGGAACTTTACTAGCTCTATGGATCGATTTTGGAGTTGTTTGATCTTTTGATCCAATATTCACATCAGATGCACTTGAAAACCGCCTTCTTCTTCCACCTAAACCACATTCCAATCAATGACATGATTAGTATCAAGTACATAGTTTTTAAGTAATGATACATGGAATACATTATGAATATGCATTGATGTAGGAAAGGAAAGAATATATGACAGGCCCAATCCTTTCTAGGATTTCAAATGTCCCACAAAATCGCGCTGCCAACTTTGAGCAATTTCCCAATCTTAGGGAACTTTTGTTGGCCTTTACTTTCAAAAACACATGATCACCCACATTAAATTCCCTGTGAGTTATGCCCTTATCAACATAACTTTTCTTCCTATCCTACACATCCTTTAAATTCTACTTTATTTTTATCATTTGTTCTTCCATTTCCCTGAGTAATTCTAGTCCAACCACTGCACAGTCTACTGGGTTTTCCCAGCTGATAGGTGTGTTTCATTTTCTTCCATAGAGTGCCTCAAATGGGCTCATCTTTAGGGATGCTTCATACCCATTGTTGTAATAAAACTATACCAAGTGTATATAATCCTCCCATTTGGATGGTTTATCCATGGCATACATCCTTAGAATATCTTCTATTACTTGGTTCACCCTTTCTATCTTCCCATCCAACTCTAGATGATAAGTTGTACTAAAATAAAAATTTGTTCCAAATCCTTTAGACAAACCTTTCCAGAAATTTGAAGAAATTTTTTTATCTTTGTCAAACACAATTGTCTTGGGAATTCCATGTAATTGAGCCATTTCTTTCAAATAAATATCAGCTATGTTATTTTCCTTGTGAGTAATATTTAATGGAATAAAATGGGAATCTTTGTTAAGCTTATCCACCACCACCAGGATGGAGTCATGTTTCTTTTTATTTCTGGGTAGCCTAGTGATAAAATACATTGTTACCACTTCCCACTTCCACTCAAGAATGGGAAATGGATATTGAAAACCAGTTGGGTGTTTATGCTCATCCTTGACCTTTTAACATGCCAAACACTTGGCAATGAAATTAGAAATTTCTTTATTCATGCTTGGCCAATAATATTGTCTCTTGATAGCTACAATGGTTTTTTGGTAACCTTTGTTTCCAACATAAGGTATGTTATGCATTTCTCCCAATATCAGATTCTTTAATTCTTGTGAATTTGCAACATAAGTTATGCCCCTGTATCTAACAATTTCATCACTTTCCAGCTTATTATCTTCAACTTTCTACTGTAATTTACCTTGTTGAAGTTTTTCCTTTAACTCCATGTATTTTTTATCTGATTTTGCAGCTTCTAGAATTGTATCTTTCATATCTGATTGGTACATGCTAATGGATATTGCATGCATCACATGCATCCTCCTTTTGAGTGCATCATCCACCTTGTTCTATTTAAATTTGATATGTTTTATATCAAAATCGTATTCACTGAGGAAATTTAACCACCTTCTTTGTCTGACATTCAAAGTTGGTTGTCCAAACAAATATTTCAGGCCATAGTGGTCTATCCTCAACTCAAATCTATTTCCCATGAGGTAGTTCCTCCACATATTCAAGGCATGCATTATAGTTTCCAGCTACAAATCATGAGTACCATAGTGTATTTCATGCTCCTTCAACTTCCTTGATTCTTAGCATACCACATACCCATTCTGACTAAGGACTCCACCTAGTCCTTCTTTACATGCATCAATGCATAAAACGAAGTCTTCAATTGGATAAAAAATCTTCAATATTGGAGCACTTTTTAATAAATGCTTCAAGTGTTGGAAATTTCTTTCACAATATTGTTTCCACTCGAACTTCACATCCTTCTTCTGCAAAGAAGTGATTGGATGTGCAATTTTTTAGAATCCTTCAATAAATATTATGTAGTAACTATTATCACTAAAAAATCATCCGCAACATTGCACATAATGGTTGAATAAAAACATCAATGCCAGTAGCAATTAGTCCACCTACAGTACCAAAATCCATCAAAAGGCAAAAACCTATATACTTGGGTCAAAAATTAAAGTGCACAGATTCACCAAAGGAAGCACGTGCATAAAGTGCATGCCAACACAGGCCTCAGTGTGCAAAATGTGTGACTATCTACGAGAAAATCCATGCACTTCTATGAACGGTGCATTTATGGATCTTGTCAGACCCTCAACCACTTTTAGTCTGACCCCCAACACGATTTGACACTTATATCTGAGAAAAATCTAGCTTGGAGGTTGGTCAATGGCTAGAGGGTACCCTAAAAGGCCCCTTGTTCACACTATGAACCAATTACATTTTTCCATGAATGGATGCTATAAATAAGATCCATGGGTGTGCTAAGAAAATAATATCTTCAAGGTATTTTTATGTTGCATTAATGTTTCTTTGAGAATCCTCTTTTCTCTTTGAAGCCTTCAAGCACCATTGCAATAGGCCATTCCACTCACCTCTTGAGGGAATAGGCATTGTATTTCTTCACCATTTTCCATGTGTTCCATTGTATGAAGAGAAGAGCTCTCAATTAGGGAACTCAAGAGCCCTCCCAAGGAGGAAGAGGGGACTCATAATTCCATGCCTTTATCTACGGTGTTTTTCCTATCAATCTATTGATCCATTGGTAGCAATATGTTGGTCATTTTTTTTTATTTTCATGGTTCTAGCTTCTCAATTTTCTCTAACATTTATTTATTAATTGTTTTTAGTTGTATTTCTTTGTTTTCATGGGTATTTGGTTTGTCTAACCAACTCACAAACTTTTTTCTTGTTTATAAGGCTTATCTAAACATGCAAGTGTTTTGTTTTTTTTCACCCAAGTGACAAAACCAACACAACAAATTGGTGACCATACTAGGGATCGGTATCAAATTCCTCCCTATTTAGGTCTTGGGAGCACTTCATTTTGATTTTTTTGACATGAAGGTACCAAAACCGGCCTAGCCTAACCTGCCAAAGTCAAAATTCAGAGTTGAGGAAGGAGTATTTCACTTGGAAATTTCTTCCCCGGCACATGACAAGAAGTGCACAGCTTTTCAAGCCCATAGACGTGCATTCTATGCCCTGTGCATGAAACAAGCTTCATTACTTTGTGCACTTTGCGCGCCTGTCAGAACTGTAACCCACACATAAGTCTATTTTTTTTCAAATTGTAAGGGTTTTTATGAATGGTTTCAAGGCCCCTAGCCTTCATATTATTATTTTCCTACACTTTGTAAGGAAACTACACTCCACTTAGATTCGTTTCTCATAAGAAAAGTTAGCTAACATAGGCACATAGGGGAAAAGAAGAATCACTATTCTCCTCTTTTTCTTTGTTGCCACATGGATGGCTCATTTGGCTTTTAAAATTTTAAGTTGAAGTTATTGCTTTTCATACACAATCACTTAAATTGGGACTAGAAGATAATTTTAACCCTCAAGTATGCTTTTCCCCTGCACCCTAGTGTGATCTCAGGAATCAGAAAGGTGGATAAAAGGACATTTCATCTCCCTTAAAAAAACTATTTAGGAGAGGACAAAGCCCCCCTAGGGTTCCTCTTAGTTTTTGAAATCATATTAAAGATTTGTAAGGGCCCATACATGCCCACATGTTTGCAACCTTAAGGTAGTTTCTAAAAATGCTTCATTAGTTTAGATCACACTCTAGGAAAGTTGAAAGATCAAAGTAACAGACCCATACATGCCCACATGTCTACAATTCTAGGATAGTTTCAAATATTTCTTAGTATAGACAACATTTTAGGGAGTTTAAAGGATTTGTAAGGACCCATATGTCCACATTTCTAGTTCTTTAAGGCTTTAAATATTTCGCAAGGTTGTACCAAAGAAAAATAGTAAGCTAGGTAAGAATACTTGTAAGGACCACAGGAATTCCACATGCTGCAATGTCGCACTTAACTTATTAAAATCTTGTAGACTTCTTACTTTCTTGGACACAAAGCCACTCCTCCCACACATCATTTCTATTAGAATAGTGGAGGTCGAAGTAGGATTTCCCCAAAGGAATTCTGAAAGATCTGACTACTTCTTTGGAAATTATCCACACCCAATTAATTCAAACGAGGTTGGTCCATGACCCCAATCTCTCAGCCCACCACATCTAAAAAATTTCTAAGAACGCACTAAACTTTCCTCCATGGAAGGTTCCAAAAGAAATTTTTTAGTATAGGTAGGATCTTGGGGGTAGGCATCCAAATAAGCCCCCGTTATCAGGTTCTCACATTTTCAAACAATAGAAGTTAAGAAATAGGGAACTTTCAAATCCTCCAAGTTAAGTGTTCTTACACCATAAGGAAGGGAGATACACGTGAAGGGTCAAAGGCCAAGGTTTGGTTGTTCTATGCATCCCTCCTTGAGTCACCCAACTCTTGTGAGGGCATCTAGACCGTGACCCATTTCTGAGGCTAAAAATCTAAATGTCGCACTTTGATCGAGGTCCTTAGTGGCCAAACTTAGGATATCCACCTAGGTGGTGATTGTGGGCTGCAATCGCACCTTGATCATATTTTGTGTGGCTATTGGGAAATATCACCAGCTCTTTTGGGATATGCACCCTCTACCCCTCATTATAAATGATTACTTCAACCTTCACTAGCTCCTCTTCTGGTGGATTCAAACCCCACTATTGAGTGTTATTGGAAGGCCCAGTGCTAATTGAGAGGAAGGAAGATACATATTTTAGGACACAAGCATTTATTTTTAGCATTCCCCCATGCAGACAAAATCCACCTGTCCACATGCTTGTTTATTTACAGTTGATTTATGTATGATGTTCATTTGATTACATGAAATTTTGAATTATACTATTTTGTGAGGTCAAAACTATACAAAGCTCTTGTTATTTTATTTCTCTCTTGTCACCATTTATATACATTCACTTCGCTAGTCGGAAACCATAGGGGAACCATATAATCCTTGTCACTCTAGACGCTTGCAAAATCTCCCTCTTATTCTAGGAGGAGTACCTAGTATTGCCAACTCATCAGATCAACCATATCACACCCCCGTGAGTGATACTATTTTGGGATCATATTTACTTGGTTCCACTTTTCTTGGGTCAAATTACTAAGGCCATCCATCCATTAGTTCTCCTTCACAAGGAGGTGAGGGTCAAACTTCTTCTCAAGAGAGAAGTACAACCCCACCAAATCCCTCTCAAGGGACAGGTCCATTACCTACACACATGATGGCTGGAATTAATCCTCCGCCAAATATCCCCATGCCATACTTCAAATCCCTTAACATTCCTGATTTGACCAAACTTACAAATGATGCCATTTTACATGACCTCACATGGCCCAACATGCCTACAAAATTTCCTTCAGATATTCCAAAGTTTGAAGGAAAACCAGGGGAGGACCCCACCAACCATGTTATGACCTTCTACTCATGGTTCTCTTCAAACAACATCATGGATTATTCCATCCACTTAAGTTTATTTTAGAGAAGCCTCATAGGCTCATCAGCCAAATGGTATGTGAATGAAAAATCAAGGTCCCATGTGACCTTTGAATCATTGGCCAAGGCCTTTTTGTCCTTTACCCAACTACCAGTTTGTCATGATATTGTCTTAGAACTTCTCTTTGAGTTCAAACAAACCACTATTTTCCATATAGCCGACCACATCCATGAATGGTACCAGCGACGTAGTTTGTGTAAAGAAGAAACCACCAAAGAAAAATGGCTTGATTGGTTTCTCAAATCACTTGTCTTTGTTATTGTCAAGGATGCAACATCCACTTTTCCTTAATCAGAAGAGGAGGCCATCAACAATGCCCAAGATTTTTACCTCATCTATGCTCAATCATGTTACTTGTACACAGTATTATCTGATGCACCCTGACCCATACCATTTGGCCAGGACAAGCCTGGGATGTCCCATGTTGCGGATGGGTTGATTGGTTCTATGACCCATATCAACCCTTATGGACACCCATCACCCACGTATGGTGCACTTCAATACCCACAACCATATGGAGGGATGTCTTATTACCCTCCTCCCACTCACCAATAGTCATATCCTATTTCTACCCCTTCACCATTGGTTGGACCCTCATTGGTACCCATGATTCATATGGTCTCTCAACCAAGTATGATTTCACCCTAAACCCCCGCATATAACCCCAACAATAGTGGAAGTGTTTCCACTTCCTATATTCCATATGGATCATCTCCACAAAACAATCCATATTTTTCATTTCTTGGTCCTCCATAGTCAGTTGCTCCTCCACCGAGACAACCACATGCCGGCATTAATTTTGTTCAACCCTCTCCCATTCAACGAGGTCAGACTTTTGAACAATTGAATATGGAAAATATTTCCCATTAGTCGAATAATGCCAAGAAGAAATGGAAAAACTGAAACAATAAAAACTCGATACCAGGAGAAAATAACCCTCAACAAAACCATCCCACTGGGGGAAACCAGAATCAAGGCAACCAAAACCCCCAAGGGGGAAACAATAACAATCACCCACAACTAGGGAAGAACAATAAACTCAGAACTAACTTCCCTTGCACTCTATGTGGTGATTATGGACATTATACTCACCATTGCCCCCGAATTTTTGATTTAAAACGGATGAAAGAATCCATGAACACCCAATGCCCTCCAACATCGTCTACCCCTCAGCAAGCCCCATAACATTATTTTAAACCACCACCTCTGGTCATTTTACAAAACCCTATTAACCAATAGGAGATAACCCCAACCCCACCAAAACTGGAGTAGTATCAAAACTTGGGTCCCAATCAACTTGGAAATCCAGACGATCGCAATATCCTCCTTACCAGCAAAGAAGAGATTCTTTTGCAAACACATGGTCGTCAATACAGTATTCCCCCTTAATCTACCCCAACCACAATCGGACAACCATTGATGATTCCACATCCCAACATTGAGCCAAACCCTTGTATACCCTGTATGGCGTTACGATGGAATGTACATAACCCTCATGCTAGGGAAGCCCATAACTACAGTCTGGTCGACGACTTAGCAGAGTCTCATGCATCCATGTATGTATTGGAGGTCCTCCAAACCTGTCCATCTCAGTGGAAATCCTTTATTTCCACCTTGGGGGTAGTAGACCCAGTTAATACTATACTCATCACCTTTGATATAGATAGCAGAGAACAATGCCTCCCTGCCCTGCTAGATTTTTAGATACCAATTAAGATCTGGAACATCACAATTCACCGATGCATCATTGATGAAGGTGCATCCACATGCATCATGTCCAAATTATTATGGAAAAAATGTGTCTCACCTTAGCTAGTACCATCGGCCATCACCCTGAGAGATAATTATGAAGGTCGCCCATCCTCCCCCGAAGGGCTCTTCCAAAATGTCCCTGTAGAACTTGGGGGAAAAACCATCCTCGTCGACAATGAATTTATCAATGCCCCACTTTATTACAATATCTTGTTCAGATGTACTACTTGTATGATATGAAGGCGGTAGCCTCTTCTATGTTTTCTACAATGATGTTCCCCCACAACGAGAAAATCGTCACCATCGACCAGCTTACATATTACGAGCCTAATCATTTTTCCAACATTGATAACATTATCCCCCTTGTCCACACTAGCTTAGATATTTTTTCGGTCATCAACATGGGTCCCAGAATTTTCAAGGACTCCTCCTTGTTAGGGGCATATCATGGAGAACCACCTCTCCTACACCCTTTAGCACAAGTGTGTGTATTATCTTCTAATGGAACAGATATCAGAGACCCTACTCCTCTCATTGAGGCCCCTCCCTACATCATAGTTCCACCAGTCGAAGAACCATTACCTCAGAAGTTCCCTGAGAACCCCACTACACCACATATCCCAGATCCCCCCCTCCAAGGGAAAATACCAGTTTGGAAAACATTCCCCCAAGCCATTACCCAAATTCCTTTTTTCTACCCCCCACCCAAAGTCCAAGAATTCTAGGTAGCTGCTACTCTCACCCTTCTAAACATGGTTCTTGTCATCCATGTATGGTATCTCCATCCGCCTGCTATGGTTCCTACACCATCTCTCCCTCCTCAAATAGAGGGATTACCGATGCAGATCCTAGTGCAGGCTCTTGCCACACCACCACCACCCCCAAATAGCGGCAACACCACCACCATTGGGGGCAGACAAAGGAAGAATGAGCCCACAACTCTGCTTCCTCCTTGAGCTCCACCTCCTTGTGCACTATGTGAAAGAGAAGGACACCCCACTAACAGATGTCATACTCTTCCTGAGTTACGCAATCTGATCCAACTCCCTAGAGAAACCCCATTTCTTGCTACTCCACCAAGTACATTCACTGCTACTATGGAGTCCTCAACCACATGCAAGAAAGGGTTATGCACCAAATTTGCACCAAATTCGCTTGTGCCATATGCTAAGAATATGGCCATTACACTCATCATTGCCCAACTCTACCTCAATTTTTCCAAACATTAGCCGCAATACACCACATGTCTCGACTAGATCCATCTCAGTCACTTCCCATAGGGGCTCACATTACTGACATCTGTTATATTTCATCATCAGTCCCCGAGAAAATGAGGTACCATCCATAGTATCGTGACATATCGTTCATGTCTAGCAAGCCATCACCCCATGTACACAATATCCCCCTATACAGTATCTCATGTGCACATGTTTGTCCCACCCTCACGCCCACATGCACGGCTGTGTAAAGAACAACAACACATTATGTGTAGGAAATGGGGTTAGACCCATGGACATATGCGTGGATATTCCTCCTTTTCCTGTACACTGGTGGGCCCCTACACTTAAAATCCTCTGTATGACCCTTCATATAACCCCTACTTACAAACCATGAATTTCACAAGGTGCAGGATGATAGGACCACTAACCTGTCTCTCGCCACTGTTGGATTGGTAGCCTCATGCTCTCGCAATCTTGAAAACTCCCCACAGCTATCTCGTCAGCTCAACAATAGTGACAGGTACAAATGAGGTGGCATTGTGGGCCCACCATCCATATATAGCCCCTTTTTCCCAACTTCCACACATTGTTACAGAAGACCAGAGCCTTTGTTTTTCGATCCATTCTTGGCCATGGTATCTCAATCCTGCCATCTACACATTCACATTCCCCTAGTCATCATCTGCACTTGTCCCCGGAGGAGCCTTTTTCTCACGTCACGTTCAAGTATGCATGATCACTTTAAATTTTATCAAATAAATGCTATATGATCTTTCTCATTAGATATTTTTCACATTGGCTATTTGGTTTTCTTGTGTGCAGATACTTGTTTAGCAAAATTTACATCATCTTCAGGTATGTGTTTGACACTAGCATGTAATTATTCCCTCAGTAGATCAATTGCATATCCCAGTCAAAACCTTTGACATTTACCTTTAGGATCCCTACATTCAGCTCTACAGTACCTTCACCTATACTTCATTTTGGCACTATCATCCAATAGTCGTCTCCCCCACATGAGTTTTACCATTCAAATTTTCCCTTGTTAACTTGACACTCATGTTGATTTCACCCCCTAGGGATGGGATTCCCGATAGTATTCACTTTCGAGAATGAACCCGATACTTCTTCTCATCATATTGCTAAATTTCCCAATGGACTCCCAGGTCATGTCATCTTGGTTCTATTGACTGCATCTTCGTAGTTTCATTATCCATCCATATCATCCACCATCATTTTTCCCATATGAATATCGTCCTCCATCCATTTACCTAATACAGAAAACCACCCATGGGGCCTCCACCAATTCTCTTTAACAAATGTGTGCCCTAACATTCCAAGCCATATTTCACTGGGGCACCCATTTATCTATCTGTACACCCAACCCAAATTATTATTTATTTCTTTGGGAATTGTCTAAATCCTTCATTTCCAACA
Organism: Picea engelmannii; assembly: GCA_009831015.1. Lineage (NCBI taxonomy): Eukaryota > Viridiplantae > Streptophyta > Pinopsida > Pinales > Pinaceae > Picea > Picea engelmannii. The sequence continues at coordinate 17,508 of ML824946.1, forward strand.
TATACATAGTTTTTTCATCGTCATCCTTGATGACCTTCTTTTCCTGGAAGAGCAACCCATTTTTCCCTTGGTTGGGGCATCCACATTTTTTTCATACCAACATCATTCACGAACCCTCAATATACCAAGTCCATGTATCCTTGATCTATGAGTTTTTCCACTTTGCCAGCCTCTGACACAATTTAATCCCATATATTGTCATCCCCCTGACACTAGATCTAGTTTTAGAGTTGTTTCCAGTCATCCTTCCAAATTCCCCAACCAAGGGAAGTCTTGAGTCCCACCGCATCTTGAATTCGTTCATGTTACTCTTCAGTACCTGATATCATCTATTACTCAGTGGATTTCAAGAATCCTTGATCTTCTTGGTGTCGCTTCTCCCTTCATGTCGAAATCATCACAGTTTCCAGAAAGGAAACAATATATTGACTCTCATTCCCTTTTCAATGAAGAGTCTCGGATGACACAAAGAGAATCATCATTGCTCTCTGATTTCCTTGACCCCCATAACATTCTACTTCAGCAAATTCTCATGTTATGGTGGGTCTTACTATGTTACTATTGCAGTTGTTTCATACTAGCCGAAGACCTCTGAATTTGTTAGGCCATCAATGCCTATGAGTCCTTGACAATTCATACATTCGTCCTTGACTCACTTCAGATTATGTTCACCATTCAAAACTATTATCTATCATTATCAACCGTGCCCAAGGGAACTGCATTTATCTACATCAGCATACATCTTCAATTACAACCACATATTTTGGTTTCATAACACGAGCATCGAGCATGCCCACCTCATTTGTACACATATATATATTTTTTTCTCCCTCGAGAAAGGTTTGGGTCCCACATTTTTCCCTCTTCCTCAAGTCGATCGCTTTTGTATTTCCTCTATTCACTCTTCCTTACAATGGAACTCTCATCAAAATAAGCATTGGTATATTTTGGCTATATGTATGCTCCTACCCTCACACATCAGGGGCATATATTATTGTCGAGCGAATTATATGATAGTAACTGCGACATAAATTATCAATCCAGAGTCATAATCTTATGAGATGTACGCAAAGTATATGTAGGGTAAGAGGATTTCTAATCTATGCTAATGATTGAAAATAAACATGTTAAACTATTTTCATTGAATCTAAATCTAAGAAAGCACAAAATATGCAGAAACTATCCTAATGCTACATAAACTTGAGAGTAAAATTGAATCTACGAAATCAAATGAGACATAATCTAACTATGAAAAAAAAAAATTAGTCTAACTACAAAAGCATGAAATATAGAATTAATCTATGAAAACATGAAAGTGCGTAAATTAAATCTAATGAAAGCATTTTAAAAGCATCTACAACAACACACGACAAAAAGGTAAATGACAAACCACTATGAGAAAGTAAAATCCTGCATTAAAACAATTCAATACATGAAAAATAATGAAAATCACTATCTCAAAACTACAAGACTATGAATCAAAGCTCAATCACTCTATTCTTCTATTCTCTATTCTAGAGAGAGGCCTCCTCTCAAATGAGGAGAGAACCCGCTTATTTATACATGAATAAAGATAACAAACTCATAATTACAGATCCACTTTTCTCTCAACCTATCCCTTCAAATCGTCCACAAATATCTTAGATACGATATTCTATCCATGATCTTCTCCTTGAAGTTAGCTTGAATGATTATCTCCAAATCAAAGCTTGAAGATGAAATTCGAATTTGAAGCTAGGTGGTGATTTTTTACCTTGTGAAAATTTTCAAATATGCATGTAGTCATCATAAAACTCATCCAACTTTCAGATATAATGAAAATATGTTATTTTTCTAGTATTTAGTCACAAATTCTCTTAAAAATACTTGAATATAAATAATTTGGAAAATGGAGATATAAACCCATATGTATTATGAAAGCGGTGGAGATTAATGGTTTTATGGAAGGATAAGATAAGAATGAGGTGATAAATGGTGCATGATCAAGGAATAAAAGGTGTATTTATGTGGTCCAACATTCCTCCCAACTGAACTTGTTGCATGTCCCTATGCAACAGTGCATGCATTTTTCTTTAAAACTTGTGGCATCTTAGTTGTAGCTTACATGATGATGATGATGTATAGCAATAAATCATTTCATGTTGAATGATACATGAGTGGCAACTAATTTTCTTATGGTTGGTTCTTGTGTGACAACCATCAATATGACAAATGTTGGTTCTTGTGTTAACAACATTTATTCATTTTTACTTATTTTCTTGCTACAATTCATAATATTTGAAAACATGCATGTACTGGAAATGATAAGTCATCAATGTATTTAGAAAGCTTTATTTTTCTTCATATTTGAATCATGTCAATGTATATCAATGATTTTAGAATCAAATGCAACATAGTTTAGTTTGGGAAAGACACATTGGTTGATGGTAAAATGAGATGATGAATATGTAAATGGAATTATGACATGAATATCACCCCCAACTGGAGATGTGTTACGTTTTAGGAAAAGGAGAAGACTAAGGTAAGGAAATTTTCCAAATTTATCTATTTTTAGCACTTAAGGAATTGCATGATTAAATATTAGAAAAGAACATACCTCCACTTACCCAAAAATTTGATGAACTCTGCAATAGGAATGTGGTTGATGTTGCTACTAATCATAGAATTAAGAACCAGAATCTGAAAGTGGAATTGTGGTACGGCTGAAAATAATTATGCATTCTCTAGTATTGTCTGGTAATGAACTTGTGTTGAAAGAGTGTTGAAATGAACCAATGAAAAATTGGTACAAAACGAGTACAAAACTAGTACCAAACTAGTGCAGAACAAAATCTGAAAAAAAATGGAAAGAAACAATAACTGTAGCGAGAACAACTAGATCAAAGTTATATCTAGTCAGATATCGAGCTCCAAGCTCTATAACTAAAAAACCCACTGCAATTGGGCAAGTACCGAACCTACTGAGGTACAAAAAAATTCTCATTTTGGAGCAAACAAATCTCTGACTAACTCTGAACCTGCCCTCCTTTTATTTCTAAGAGGAATCAACCAAAATCATAAAATCTACAACAGCTTCAAAGCTCTTACCCATGGTACAAATCTTTTTTGTGTGAATAAATGTTTTGTAGTCGAATACAAAAATAAATTATTGGATTACCGACCATTAATATATGTCGTTAACCAAAGAGAGAGGACCCACCATTGATGTCAATGGGCCTCAAGGTACCAATAGTACATCTTAACATGTACGAATAAAGGTTTTGGTGTCGAGTCACCTGTAAGATATATCAATCAAGGTACATTGATGTATTCCCATGGTTGTTAGCAAGAAAATCTCCTATTAAGGCATGCAGACTCTAGGGTACTAAATAGTCTCTAGTCCCTGTTCCAAATAAGGTGTTGAAGTTGATGGAAAGAGACTTATTGAAAGGTGGGCCTTAATGTATCCCACATCATCCAACACGAGTGCAAATATAAAAATTTACAGAAAATGATTTGGTGGAATAGTGAACACTTACTAGTGGATTTTTTTAGCCCTAGTGAGTTTATGCTCATAGCTTTTTCATATTTCAAGAGTCTAAAAAATGGAAAAAAAAAGACTCGAGAATGAGGAAAAAGATAGGTGCAATCAGGTGAAATATAGGCAACTCAGAAAAGTAATCATGTGGGAAGTCATAAGGTAGTAGCAATGGATAGAAAATTTTTAGGCTCACGACATATCAAATGAGGAAATAGGCTTTATCATGAATGACTGACGAAGTTTGAAAGAGGAAAGAGAAGGGCTCATGTCATGACACAAATGGTTTCTAAGAAAAGTTATTTTTAATGGTAGGAAATGTTATGACAAGAACAACAAAAAACTCAACTCTTTCAAGTATTCATGAAGCATGTTTTTCTGGAAATGTTATGTGATTTCTGAAATCACTTTTGTACGCAATTTGATTGCCTTGAACCTGTAAAAGGTTAGTATTTCCCTGCAACAGAATTGTGAGAGTAACGCAAAAGATAAATGGCAAAAAAACACATTTAAATCAAATGTAAATAAAGTGAAATGAATTTTTATACCTGAAAAGCGTCTTAAGCACTCCTCTTCGTCAAAACCTATTTTTAAGTGACTTGCGCAAACAAGTTAGCACAAAATATATTTTTTAATCGCATGAAATTTTGGTTTTGAAAAGTTTCCAAGTTCATTTGCAAAATTTAAAAGAAAAAATTGTTTTAATTGTTTTTGAATTTTTTATTATATTTTTTAAGTTTTTTTTCTTTATTTACAAAACCCTATTTACATTAACCCTACAATGCAAAATATTTACTAAACAATTGAACTCATAAATCAAAATAACCATCCCTTCCTTTGTATAATAACCAGCAGTTATATCATTCAATAGTCTTCAAAAAAATGTTTTTGATTTTCATGATTAAAACCATGTTCTTATAATTTCAACCAGAGAACATAAATGTTTTACTAAAATATGTTTCTCTTGATATTCCAGTGTGGGGGACATGAGCAAAGGAAAAATATGATTGAATAGAGGCCTGACACCAAAAATTATAAAACAAATAAGAACGTGCTGGAAATAAAAACTAGGCAAAGGTTGGTATGTTACAAACCATTGTTCTTTAGTTGTACTTGCAGCACTTAGGTTGATAGTTCCAGGTATGTGGGTGTACATAGCAAGAAAATCTTGCACTGTTGACCCAAAATGTGTTGTTGCATCATAGCTAGTTGATATGAAACAATTGTCCAAAGAAGACTCATTAACATCCAAGCACAATGTGTCCTCCTTCAGGTTGATCAGTATCTGTCTCAACCAAAACAAAAGCAATGTACTTCCCTTTGGGAACAACATTATGTGAACAAAATTCATATATGTCAAACTTGCACCCAAATTTCTTCTGAGGCAAAATTATCTATACTGATTGGAAATCATTTGTGTTTCGGCATATGACAGAAGGTTGCCCGTTTACAACCAATTGAAGGTAAACAATAAAAAATAGTACAGTATGAGTTTGTGTTATAACCCTAAATTGCACTATCCCTGCTTACCTAGCATCAGGCCTACTCATTGCCTTTCCTTGCCAAAGCCATGCTGAACAGACTCTTCAAAAACCTCCTAAATCAAGTAACTCACGCCCTAACCTAGCACTGGGCGTGTTGGGACGCTGGCAGGACTTCTGCAGCACGCATGTGAACGCTGGTTGGCCCACTACAACCCGCGTTTACCTAACAAAGAAAAAAATCAGGAAAGTTTCCGCTGGGACGAAGAGCTTTTTGTCAGTTAACTGGAACTCCCAGCCATGCATGGCCGAGCTTTCACCAAAAACCCTAGCTCCTTCTAGCCTATAAAAGGAGGGGTAGGGGCACTATTCAAAGAAGGAAAAATCATAGCAAAGAAACTCTGCCAAATTGCCAAGTCCGTTTTGTCCCAACCCTTTAGCCTTGCGTCAAGCTTTAGGAGAAATTCATGCAAAAGCAGTTGGAGGACAAAAGAAGAGGAGGAGCCCAGGATCAGGATCAAGGAACGGTGGCCAGTCTCTAAAATCATTGTAAGTTGATTCATATTGAGATTAATGAAAAAGATACTTTTCTCGTCCCAAATACATGAGTCTCATCTATGTTATTTGATTTATGTTTTATCTCTAACCCTCTAGTAGATCA
>ML824946.1:32047-56093 GCA_009831015.1 Picea engelmannii
ACCTCCTGATTCCTGATTCCTGGGCTCACTCATTCATCATATCAGTACAGATTGGTAAAGAATTGGTAATGTATTTCGGCCATCAGATGCTCTTCTGACCTCACACATTAGGGGGCATCTGTTATAAACCTAAATTGCACTATCCCTGCTTACCTGGCATCAAGCCTACTCATTGCCTTTTCTTGCCAAAGCCATGCTGAACATACTCTTCAAAAACCTCCTAAATCAAGTAACAAGCGCCCTAACCTAGCACTGGGCGCGTTGGGACGCTGGCAGGACTTCTGTAGCACGCGCGTGAACGCTGGCTGGCCCACTATAGCCCGCGTTTACCTAACAAAGCAAAAAATCAGGAAAGTTTCTGCCGGGACGAAGAGATTTTTGTCAGTTAACTGGAACTCTCAGCCATGCATGGTCGAGAGTTCGCCAAAAACCCTAGCTCCTTCTAGCCTATAAAAGGAGGGGTAGGGGCACTATTCAAAGGAGGAAAAATCATAGCAAAGAAACTCTGCCAAATTGCCAAGTCCGTTTTGTCCCAACCCTTTAGCCTTGCCTCAAGCTTTAGGAGAAATTCATGCAAAAGTAGTTGGAGGACAAAAGAAGAGGAGGAGCCCAGGATCAGGATCAAGGAACAGTGGTCGGTCTCTAAAATCATTGTAAGTTGATTCATATTGAGATTAATGAAAAAGATACTTTTCCCGTCCCGAATACATGAGTCTCATCTATGTTATTTGATTTATGTTTTATCTCTAACCCTCTAGTAGATCAGTAGCATGCATGCATAGTTTTGTCTTGATTACAGGAAGCTTTGTGGAAGGAGCAGCAGCAGCAAGGAGATAAAAGATCAATGGAGGATCTACTTCAACCGTCGATAAAAAGGTTAGTTGATTCTTCCCGTGTTTTCATGAGAAAAAGGGTTATAGGTTTGGGTAGGAGGTTAAAAGTTATTCTTGATGGGTCATGATCTGCGTACAAGTTTAAATCCCTAGCTTGTTAGTCCGTAGGGTAGAATACCCCACAACAGTTTGATTTCCCCAATGATCATGATACCTGTAGTATTACCCTGAGGTTCCTTCGATGACCGTGGCAAGCCATAGAGCTTCTTCAGAAATGGTGTTTTGAATCTCTTCATTAAGCCCAACATTATCAGGCAATTCACCATACACATTGTCAAGAGAGTAATTTTGGCTGCTATGTGGGAAAGGGAGAAGTAATCTAGGTTCACATTTTGTTTATGAAAACATAAAATTCTCTCAAACCACTTTGAATTCTCAAAAACTACTTTCATGACAGCTAAATGAGACTTTTCTGCACAAAACCCATGTGCCGGATTTTCCAAATTCTATTTCATTTGCTCAGAAATTGAACCCAAAGTTGACTATCTGCATACAGACGTTAACTGACAGAAATTTTTAATTTGAGAGTCATCAGCCATGGAAGTGTGAGATCCTAACCTCTAATGTCAATGTGAGGAGGTATCCCTGGAGATCAGATCTAGTAGAGGAAGTGTGGGATTAGAATTATAATTTTGTATGCATTGGAATCCCAAAAATTTCGAGTGATTGATTGCAATAATCAAAACTGACACAAGGAATGTGTTCTACATGCATCAATAATGGAATGTAATCATGGAGAGAAAACACAAGAAGATAAGCCATGAGATCATTTTTATTTTCCTCTAGAAGAGATATGCTGGCCCGAAAAAAACTTGCACCAAATCCGTGCTTCAGATATGCAAAAGATTTTTTAATTTTAATCACTGAGATTTGTTTTGGATCGAATCAAACACTCTTCCCACATTTTTCCCTTGACAATAGACTCATTGACAACTTCTTCTTGCCACCCAATCAAGAGTTTGATCTCATACAACAATATTTAGGTAAAGGCAACAAAGAATCATGAGATGATAATATTTGGTTAACAATCTGGTTCATATTGATCCCAGATTCTCCTTCCTAAATATTTGAGAAGACTAGGAGAGATCACAGGATACATGATAACGTAATCAATCTCACCAAATCTCACTGGTTTCTGTAATTGTGACAGCAATCAGGTTTGGATTCTCCATAAGGTCGATAGGTGGTGTTCAATGCAAAGAATGGCCCATGTTATCTCTAAGGAGCACTTTATTGGTCGCGGAAGTTGCAGGTTTTCAGGTCATCAATATCTACCTCTTGTGTAAATATTGATTCATAAAAGAAATTCTCAGATGGAAGTATGAGTTTTCCACTTTCTTCTTTCGCTAATAGGGCACGTAAGAATATGACTCTTAAAATAAGTAGACGTTCTCGAATGGTGGCCCAGTTCTCAAGTATGGAGATGGTCTTCCAAGATGATCAAACAAATAATAATCAAAGTGACTGCAACTTAATACTCAGATCGACAGGTAAGGAATTTAGATTGAGAGGTTCATGGGTTATTATTTCTCATTGTGCACATAAATTGGTTTATTGCAGGTGTAACCTAGAAAATCGAAAGATACATTCACACGCAAAAAGTGTTTTGTTTTTATATATATTTTTGTTTTTTATGTGTTTTATAGTTTTTTATTTTTTAATGTTTTATATTTTTTTTAATTTTTTTTTATGTACACACAAATTCTTATAAAATCTTTGAATTCCTACCAAACTAAAAAAAATGAAAGATTTCTAAAACAAGAAATTTAATTGATCTAAAATAGAAATTCAACCATGTTTTTTTTCTGATTTTTAAGTGTGCATGCTTATTCATAATCAAATTTTAATCTAATTAGAAACTAAAAATTATCTAAATGAAATGAAACTTCCAATGTAACCATCTACGTAACAAAAGTAAACAAAGATTTACATTTAATTTTGAAAAATGAAATCTAGGATGTACAATAATGTGCGAATTTAACTGCTCAAAATGTAAATTAATGAAATAAAAGCAAAAACAAAATTGATCTATCCTTGTACTTACTTGAAACCAATGTTCGATGCATATTTCATAAGCATGGTCTACTTGTTTGTTTTGATCAAACTCACATGAAATCCATTCTTCATCCTCCTCGATTTCCTTCTTGCATGCTTGTTCATTATCGGTTGTATAGAACTCTTCAGATGTTAATTTTTCCTTCTCTTCTGGAGGAGTGGTTGCATCTTTAATTGCAGTCAGGATCTCCTCTTCCTGAGAAGAGGAGATCCCAGCTTTTGCAAGGATCTCAGTGAGTAATTCAAAACTTACACTCATTGTAAAATCATCTTAATGAAAATCAAATCCAAATACTAGAAAACAAAATGAAAATGGGTACATGACAAGTGCAAAATCAGTATGAAACAAACTAGTATGAAACGAGTGCAAAACAAAAATAAACAAGTGCAAAATCAAAACTAAACTAAAGATAAACATGTATGAAATCAAAAGTGAACTAAGAAAACAAAAACTAATTCACAATCCAAACTTTATACTACGAAAATGAAAAATGCAAAAGCACACTTGCATAAAAACGAAATTCGCATGAAAAGAAATAAAACTAAGGAAACACTTGCAAAAATAAAATGCACACAACTGAAAATAAAATCTAATTCTAACCCTTTTAACACCTCCCCGACAATGACGCCAAAATGTTGAGCGAATTATATGATAGTAATTGCAACATAAATTATCAATATGGAGTCGTAATCTTATGAGATTTACGCAAAGTATATGTAGGGTAAGAGGATTTCTAATCTATGCTAATGATTGAAAAGAAACATGTTAAATTGTTGAATCTAAGTCTAAGAAAGCACAAAATATACAAAAACTATCCTAATGCTACATAAACTTGAGACTAAAACTGAATCTACGAAATCAAATGAGACATAATCTAACTATGAAAGCAAAAACTTAATCTAACTATGAAAGCATGAAATCTAGAATTAATCTATGAAAACATGAAAGTGCNTAAATTAAATCTAATGAAAGCATTTTAAAAACATCTACAACAACACACGACAAAAAGGTAAACGACAAACCACTATGAGAAAGTAAAATCTTGCATTAAAACAATCCAATACATGACAAATAATGAAAATCACTATCTCAAAACTACAAGACTATGAATCAAAGCTCAACCACTCTATTCTTCTATTCTCTATTCTAGAGAGAGGCCTCCTCTCAAATGAGGAGAGAACCCACTTATTTATACATGAATAAAGATAACAAACTCATAATTACAGATCCACTTTTCTCTACACCTATCCCTTCAAATCCTCCACAAATGTCTTAAATAAGATATTCTACCCATGATCTTCTCCTTGAAGTTAGCTTGAATGATTATCTCCAAATCAAAGCTTGAAGATGAAATTCGAATTTGAAGCTAGGTGGTGATTTTTGACCTTGCGAAAATTTTCAAATATGCCTATAGTCATTATAAAACTCATTCAACTTTGAGATATAATGAAAATATGTTAATTTTCTAGTATTTAATCACAAATTCTCTTAAAAATACTTGAAAATAAATAATTTGGAAAATGGAGATATAAACCCATATGTATTATGAAAGTGGTGGAGATTAATGGTTTTATGGAAGGATAAGATAAGAATGAGGTGATAAATTGTGTATGATCAAGGAATAAAAGGTGTATTTATGCGGTCCAACAGTTATCACTGAAAAATCATCCGCAACATTGCACACAATGGTTGAAGAAAAACATCAATTCCATTAGCAATTAGTCCACCTACAACACCAAAATCCATCCAAAGGAAAAATATATATATACTTGAGTCAAAAAATAAAGTGTGTAGATTCCCCAAAGGAAGTACGCGCACAGTGCGCATAATGCGCAGGCAACACATGTCTCAGCGTGCACTGTGCGCAAAATATGTGACTGTCTACGAGAAAAGTTTTGCACTTCTATGAATGACGCATTTATGTATCTTGTCGGCCCCTCAAACACTTCTAGTCTGACCCCCAACCTGATTTTACACTCATATCTGAGTGAAATCTAGCTTGGAGGCTGGTCAATGGCTAGAGGGTGCCCTAAAAGGCCCCTTGTTCACACTATAAATGAATTGTATTTTTCCATGAATGGATGTTATAAATAAGAGCTATGTGTGTGCTAATAAAATCAGATCTTCAAGGTATTGTTATGCTGCAACAATTCTTATTTGAGAATCCTCTTTTCTCTTTGAAGCCTTCAAGCACCATTGTAATAGGCCATTCCACTCACCTCTTGAGGGAATAGGCATTGCATTTCTTCACCATTTTCCATTTCTTCCATTGTATGAAGAGAAGAGATCTCAATTAGGGAACTCAAGATCCCTCCTAAAAAGGAAGAGGGGACTCATAAGTCCTTGCCTTTCTCTATGGTGTTTTTCCTATCAATCTATTGATCCATTGGTAGCAATATGTTGGTCATTTTTTTTATTTTCATGGTTCTAGTTTCTCAAGCTTCTCTAACATTTATTTCTTAGTTGTTTTTAGTTGTATTTATTTGTTTTCATTTGTATTTGGTTTGTCTAACCAACTCACAAACTTTTGTCTTGTTTAGGAGGCTTATCTAAACATGCAAGTGTTGTGTTTTTTCTCACCCAAGTGAAAAACCCAACACAACAATAACCTGCAAGACCCATGAATGATATCACCTCCGAGACATTCCTTGGTGTTGGCCAAATTTATATGGCCTTTATCTTTTTTGGATCTATTGATATCCACTCCTTGGAGATGATTTGACCCAAATAATGAATTTTCTTCTGGTAAAATGAGCACTTTCTCAACTTGGCATATAACTAATGCTCACTCAATATCTGTAACACCATTCTCAAGTGTTTCTCATGCTCTTGCTCATAATTAGAATATATAATAATGTCATCCAAGAAGACAATGAAAAAATTATCCAAGTAATTCTTGAACACACCATTCATGAGACACGTGAATACAACTGGTGCATTCATTAACCCAAATGGAACCACTATGAACTCATAATAGCCATACCTTGTTTTTAAATCATTCTTGTTTATATCTTCCTCCTTAATTCTTACCTGATGATAGCTTGACCTTAGATCAAAATTGAAGAATATTTTTGCATCTTTTAGTTGATTAAAATGTTCATCTATCCTTGGGAAAGAATACTTGTTATTCACAGTTACTTTGTTCAACTTCCTGAAGTCTATGCAAAGTCTCAAAGTTCCATCCTTTTTCTTTACAAACAATACTAGGGCACCCCAAGGTGACACACTTGGGACTATATACCCCTTCCTTGAAATCTTTTCAAGCTTCATCTGTAATTCCTTCAGTTTAGGTGTACTCAGCCTATAGGGAGTCTTAGATATTGGAGCTACTCCAGGCATCTGATTGATAGAGAAGTCAAAATATCTCTTAGGTGGCAACCTTGGTATTTCCTTGAATATATATTCAAACTCTTTCAGTATTGCACAGTCTTCAATGTCTGGCACCTTATCTTTAGGTATCTCTTCCATCTACGTGGAAAATATTTGGCACCCTTTTCTATAAATCTTCTTCAGCTGCAAAGATGATATTTCTCTTACATTTACTGCTCTTGGAATTCCTTGCACCATCCTTAAGTTTCCTTCCTCATCCAAGAAAGTAAATGATTTTATATAATAGTCTAGAACAACATGATGTTGTTCCAACCAAACCATACCAATTAGGAAGTCATAGGAACCAAAATGTACGATGTTCATATATGTGTTGGTGTTCATCCCATTCATGCTCATTTGACATTCTTTGATTATCTCATTAATATTTCTTTTATCTCCTATAGCTAGTTTCAACATCCAAGGTTTTCCAAGCTTTCTTCTTGTAAAATGAAACCTTTCCATGATCTTAGGACCTAGATAACTTTGACTAGCTCTTCAATCAATTAAAATAGAAATGGGTTGATTATTGATCTCACCTTCTACTTCAATCATATGTGACTAAAAGTCATATTTCTTGTTGTCCAATGTTGCATACATCTTAGGTACACTTTTTCCCATGTCCACCATTGTTTCATCTCGCTACGTACCGTGAACAGTCCTCACTCTTTCACTCTTGTGAGGTAAATCTTTGTACATATGATCTCCTTTACAACCCCAACATTGCATAGGTTTTTTCCTTGGCCTTTTCCCTAATGTCTCTGTCATTCTATATTCTTTAGTAATTGGTTTTTCTTGATATTCATTTATGAAGAATGGTGGCTTAGTTCCATTCTTCCTCTATTCCATCTTTCTTTTCTTCTTGTCTTCCTAAGATTTCTGGTAAGATGATTTCCCTTTTTGCTTATCAGAAAAGAACTTATCCCTTCTTATAGTTTCCTCCAATGTTTTGAGAGAATCATATTGTATTATGTCACTAATATATTATGGAATCTCACTCAAATATATATGAATCTTAGCATTCTCATCTTCGATGAAGGAAACATATTTTGGCAGTTCTAAAAACCTTCTTTCATATTGTTCTATGGTCATACTCCCAAGCTTGAGTTCAAAGAACTCTTTAATTTTCTTGTCATAGTACCTCTTAGTCAAGTATTTCCTCTGGAAATACCACTTGAATTCTCTCCAAGTTACGTTCTTCTCATAAATATGTTGTACTTTCACATATTTGTCCCACCACATTGATGCTTTTCCCTTGAGCTCATAAATGGAAATTCTACCTTCTACTAGTGAAGAGTAGTTATTCAACAGAAAATACTTTCTCATATTTAGTAGCCATGTCTCCACATCCTCATATTTCTTATTTTCACCATCAAAAGTAGGAAGCTTGATTTTTTTCATTTCCCCCTAAAGTTCATCCACCCCAGACCTCTTCTTAGGTTTCTTGATAGGACTTGAACTATTTTGCACTCTTCTAGTTGAATTCCATGGAGAGTGATGATGCTTCCTACCAGCACTTATGTTGTGCATTGATATTCCCCTCTTACCATGAGATGTATGGCTCCTTGATCCGATTGACTCAGTATGTTTATCCATCTTCTTCTCAATTATATCCAAGATCTACATTAGCTTGATGTTGAAGTCTTCTTCTTGTTATTTGGCTTTCATAAGCCCCTCATTATCATATTTATGACTCGGTACCTCCCTTTGAAAATTTTTTATGGTCTCTACCAAGTTCATGCTTTTTTATTTACCTTATTCATGTCCATTTGAATTTGTACCTTCATTACCCATATGGACATACATTCCTCTGATCTCTTCTTCATGAATATAAATTCCTTGCACATCTTCCATGATTCTAAACCTGTGTTGATCCTATTATGATATAATGTTGTTAACTCTGCAAAATGTGTAGCCAATAAAATTTGGTAGGATAAACAATTTAACAAAATCGTGAAATGATGTACAATTTTGTATTCATACAACATCAAAATTCTTTCCTCTAATTTCTTGGGAAGATGGACTACCCAATTGACTTCATGTGCACTACATCTCAATTATTAGCATGTGCTAGTTTTACATACTCAATGCTAAAACATAGTGCATACACTTCACACCACTATCCAATGTGCATATATTTATGTTGTGTGCCAATACTCTACTTGGAAATCTTTGGTGTTGCGCACAAATAGTCTGCATGCACTACTGCACTATACTATACCATGCCAGGTTTTTAGTGTTTTCATATTGTGCGCCAATATTCTTCAAGTGCACCATTATTTTATGCGCAACGCAAAACGTTCAATGCGCACACTTGCACTGCATAATTTTTCCACATCATTGAATCTGCATAGTACATTACCCAAATTTTAATGCACTCATGTGCACCTTAAATTTTATCCATATCAATATTACTTAGTGTGCACAACATTCTCAACACTTAACTGGTTTTTCATAGATTTTTGATGCAGAAATTGGGGTTTTTGCCCGATTCTTACCTAATTTTCAACCATGGATTTTCTACAATCATTAAATTTTCTCAGATTCATTTCAGTATACCCAATTCAACCTTTGCAACAAAAATTTATTGTGTGTGCTCCATCTATGGTGAATCTTAATCCAACAATTCTGCTCCATCTATCGCAGTTTCTCTATAATTTCAAATTCAACCGGTTTTTGTCTGAATTCCCTTAAACAGGGATTAAAATAAGGAATATATTTTCACTTAACCAAATTTCCCTAAATTCTTCATGAATTTAGCAACAAAAATTGGGGTTGTTGCCCAATTCCCCTCGATTGCTTCCAATTTTTGTCATGGACTCACTGTAACTAAAAATTAGAACACTCCCAAATTCAACTCTTTGTGAAAATCTGCTTCAGCATGATGTTAAATTGGCCCATCTAGGATTAGTTTTGAAAAATATGCTCTGATACCAATTTGTAACACCCCCAGCCACCTGTTAGGCAATGCCACTTAAAATTTTCTTACTCTGATACCAAATTTGTAATGCACTCGGCCATCTAGGCCAAGTCATGTCACTCAAACTTCTCTTGTCATCAACTATGATACCAATTTACTAGCAATTCCAAAACAAATTCTCTAACACAACTCTGTCACTAATTAAAGCCTATAAATACTTTGCAATCCATGATTACATACATATTCAGAACATAAATATGCATATAGAATAATAGAATTAAACACACAACATAAACAACATAACCTATGAGAAAAATTGCATAATTATTACTGCAAATATATTTTAACACACAATTGGCACTTATTTTTTAATAAAATACACCAACTGTGGGAAGACCTTCCACGTTCCTCCCAGCCTTAGACTGTACTATTCATAAATCTCAACAGTGGGTCACCCCCGAGATGGGGATAAAATCCACTTGGGTAAGGGTTCCCATCCAGGCTAAAGTATCTTACTCTACAAGAACTCAATCATGGGTAACTCAATCATGGGTGACTCAAACATGGGAAATTCCATCACAGATGCCAATTCACATTGACAACCTATAGTCTCTCATTTCCCACATGCATGTCCCACCCCAGGAAGGTTTCGCCTTTTCTGATCAACAATCCTTTTCCTTCCCTGCTTCACTTCTAGGGCTTCAACAACAGGCTGGACAGGAAGTCTCGGAGCCTTGTTGTTGTAGTTTGGAACCTCAAGAAATAATTCACAACAATTATCTCACCAGGAGAGAATGCAAATTCCCATGCGCCCAACAACTCGCCTCTTCAGTTTATCTCTCCAAGCTAATTCGTGTACAGGTATCTGAGATAGTGATCAACAAAATTAATCATCCTAGCTGTAACAGTCGGGTTTAGCTCATTTTTCAGTTCTATGATAGAACAGTCAGCTCCTGATCATTACCCAATCACTGCCTGAATAATCAAATGATCAGAAAAGATGAAAATATGAAAGATACCATAATGGACTAAGTCCAAACTATTTTACTGCATGTTCCCAACCTGACACTTGTCACGTTGAGAACTACCTTCAATCCACAACATGTTCCCAACTTGACACTTATCATGTTGAGGACTACCTTCACCCACTTGTCCCATGTTGGACGCAAACCCATTCTGGGGAAAAGGCTATTTTTGGGAAGAGAAGCACGAAGGGAAGAAAGGATAGCTGGAAGGAAAAGCAACACGTGCAAGGGAAGCATGTGAGGTGCCCATGCAAGGGATACCTGATGACATTAGGGTTAGGGTTTTTGCAATGTATGGTAATGGTTGATGAGCCAAGAATATATATAAGTAGTACATAGGAGGTCTAATAAGAGGACCTGGAAGGACGGACTGAGACCAGAGAGAGAAAATGACAGAGGAAGAGTCTGGAAGTTGTAAGGTTTGTATAAATGTGTTATTTTGTAAGTTGGTGAGCTAGAAGTGAGCAACTCGATCTCGAGGGTTATATCACAGGCTGAGGATCCTGGTGCGATCTAGTCAACCTCACAAGGATCTTCAAGCCTGTTGATATTGTAATATCCAAGATTGTAAACATGCGAGGTGTGACATATTACTGAGACATAATAAAGAGATTGAGAGCCAGATATTTGTGGATGTAGCCCAAGAGGGGGTGAACCACGATAACACTTGTGTTATGTGATTGAATGTATGCATCTCTATTGTTGTTAAGTATTGAATGTCACATGAATGACTGAAGAAACTAATTATATATGATACTCTAAATGCATGAATAAGAATGCTTTTTCTAATCAAGAGGTTAGAATAAATAAGTAAAGAACACAAGGCACAATCATAGATATCCACTCACTCCCCAGCTACAAACACCTAAGTATTACAACCACCCATAGAGTTATCTCGGGTGAGACTATGCAGAACACCCTGTGTACTACGTTTCCTTCTAGTTTACCAGGGGTGCCAATAGTCTTAAAGGGATTTTGTTGGAAGCTTGTTAAATATGAACTTGGGTCAATATATGACAGTAAGGTAAGATCAAAGTAGATAATTGATAAAATAGAGTAACAAACCAATAAATGGTTTCATTGTCAGTTGGAAAAGGATGGGACTGAGTGAATGAGATCTGTTTAAGAAGCGTGAAAAGAATGTCAGATCTAATGACAAGACGTTAAGAGAATGAGAATCTAAAAGGGGATGTTGAGACCATGGAAGCCAACAAAGGCAGATATAGAGAGTTGATTGAGAATAAAGGAGTTGGAGTTTGTGTAGAAAGATAATAGAAACCCGAAGTTAACACTGCGAAAATATCTGGACAAATACTTATTCAATGACTTGCATGAAGTATTTTTCTATGATTTCCCGCATGTGTTGTAGGAGTGGATATTAACATTTAAAGACAACCATCCAAAAAATTGGATCAAACAACTAGAGTGGAATCCTGTAGAGATCACGCAGTTACAGCAAGTTGACAACAAATTTATGTGTGCAATAGATTTCTAGTTAGACAACATTGTTGCAGGATTTATCATACAATTTGCAGCAGATACAGTGAAGTCTTATAGCACAGCAGAGAAAGAGTTCTTGAAGGAAACTTGAGGTAGGTATATCAGATTGCTATATACTTCCATTAAGATATTACTATATAACAAAGGTGTTATTACATTGGCCTCAGACAACTAAACTTCTCTGTGTGCATGGGGGAAGGGGGGAAGCACTGACAGGAGAAGGAGAAATGGAGGGAGAAATGGATAAAGAAAAGAAGGAGGAGGCCTTGGACCCAATCATGATGAAGGAAGACTAGATCAAGCATATCATGGCAACAGCTGGAAAAACGCACAGTGGAGTACCCTACCAATATAAGATGAACACCAAGAAGAGAGTTGTAGTCGTGAGGGAGGGCCTAGAAAGTGATGAAGACGAGGTAGAGGATATTTGGGATGTGGAGAAGATTGAAGAAATCCTGCACATGACATATGAAAGGAAAACGAGAGGTCTAAGAGCAAGAATAGAAGGAAACACTCCTATCCATATCAATGTCAGTGTGGAACCCATAAACCCATGTGTGACTAATACACCAATAAGAACACCACCATTTAGAAAACCAAATTTTGGAAGAAGGAAAACAACAAGAAGTACATCTATAGAGGGAACAACAACTGGGGGACCCAGTTCAGGAATAATTAGTGAAGTATCTACACCATGCAGAGGTAGTAGTTCAACATTCAGGATGGAAGGACATGATCCCACCATCAGGTTACCATAATTAAAAGGAGAGGCATCAGAGAACCTTGAGCACTTGTTTATTTTTGAAAATATATGGGAAGCAAAATAGATCATATATGAGGACACTAAACTTATGCAGTTAGCCATTATGCTAAGAGATCGCGCATTGGATTGGTACATGAGTTTATATTCAAACAGTCCATCTGGGACAACCAGAACGATTAGGGATATCAAAAAGATATTAATAAATGAATTCCAGAAGCCTAGCTCAAAGGATCAATACATGAATGACATGATATAGATTAAACATAAACCAGGAGAATATGTGTGGGAGATTGACCAGAGATTCAAACGATTGAAGGGAAAGCTAAAGTACGTCATGACAGATATGCAACATAGGAATTTGTTTGTCAATTCACTGCTTCCACACTTGAAATACCCCTTGTGACAAAAACAGTTTCAAACGTAGGCATAGGATCTCCAGGCAAACCTACAACTAGAAGAGAATCAATATCATAAGATAGATCTAGCCATAGAGGAGTTGAAGGAGGATCTGAAGAACTTAACATTTCAGCTAAACCAGAATAGGGGTAAGGAAAAAAGAGAAGTCATTTGGTGTACCACATGTAGGACAGAAGGACACCATAAGAATGAATGCCCAACATTCGCAAAGTACATGGAAACAGGATTTCCAAACCCTTTTCCAACAAGAGGACTATGGTGTGAGATCTGTAAGAAATAGGGGCATGATCCATATCATTATCCAATGATGCAGAAATACCAGACAATACCGAATATTTCATATTACAACTTTTGCAAATCAGTAGGCCATGATGACAAAGATTGTAGGACCATGGACCTGATGAGGGAAAGAACATCATATTCTTATAGGGTGTAGGCATAAATGATGAACGAGAAAGTTGCACCATAGTTTAACCAAGTACAACCCCATATAACACTGCGCAGCAATAATATAACACTATGCAACAACAATATAACATTGCATAGCCGCAGTACAATACCATTCATCCACAGTATAATCCTGCCCAGTATAATTAGGTGTCCCAGTAAAATGCACCGAGAGGAGATCGAGCTAGCTACAAATGTGTAGGAAGGGGAAGAGGAGGGTTTGGAAGGCATAGGACCAGTGGTATGCCACAACTATCAAAAATCAAGACATTATGTAAGAGAATGTCCACTTCCACCTGTGACGTGTATGTATTGTCACGCATTAGAGCATGACACGAAATATTGTCCCACATTATTGGGGAAGATCCAGGAAAAGAGAAATCATAACAATCATAATGTTAAGTAGATTTCAGCAGAAGCAAGGGATGACGAAAGAAATATCAACATAGTTACATGTGGAGAAGCTAAGATAGGAAACGATGTAGTAAGACAAGATCAAGCACAACACCAATAGGTGAAGAAGAATGTTGAACCGCAGAAGCAGTTTGATGCGCATAATGAAAAGGATATATTCAAGCAGGCTAGAAAATAAATCTTGAATCTAGACATTGCATCAACATCAACTTCACAGCATACTTAGGAAGTACCAATGTACGAGATGCCTCCATCGCTGGATCACACTAATGAATCACAACCCCTAGGACAAGTGAGTATGATTAAGGATTTTCTATAATCCTGTGTCAAACTACTAAATGATCCATCATCTATTAAAGTGTTACAAAATATGTTAGAAATATGTAGTACAGAGGCAGAAGGAAATCTAGAAAAAAAAATAGTTAATCACCTACATACAAGGAGAAGAAAAAGCAGAGAATTTAGACTAGACGCCAATATCAAATATTTCAACATGGGATATATTATATTGGATTTAGGATATGAAGTAAATGTGTTACCCAAGAAGACATGGCAATGTATGGGAGAGAAAACATTAGGATATTCACTTGTTCAACTGAAAAATAGCAAATCAACACAAAGGTATACCAATTGGAAGGCTAAACGGGGTGACAGTAGATCTAGATGGAGTGCTCACCAAAGCTAATTTCGAAGTAATAGAGATAGTGGATGCAACAACACCTTATCTGGAACTACTTGGCTTGGATTGGGTGTTTGAAGATCAAGCCATAATCAACTTAAAAACGAGGAAGATGACATTCGATTCAAGAGAATACAGATTCATTGCACCATTAGATTCATCAAAAGGGGAAAGGTTTGTAAAACCCACTTGTTTAGACCTGGGGGAAATTAACTAGTTGTACAGAACCACCACGCGAGAAGAATATTATGTGAATCCAACTGCAGAGGGGGTACTCAGTTGAAGAATTATCATTTCATGCGTGTTGGACTTAGACACAGGGTTGGAAAATCGGTAGCATAGGTTACACAAAGTCTTCACAAGAAAATGCGCAGGAATAGACCGCACAATAAGATGGGTAGGTACAGAGATAAGATAACCTCCTAGCTTCCATGGGGTGAATGACTTAGAAGCATTATTTACAAGATATGAAGATAAATTGTTAGAAACTAAGAGGCTCTTACCTATGGATATATCACTCAAGGAAACACCTGTAAGATGGTGGGGTGCGCATAAAGAGACAATCAAGGACTAGTACCAATGTAAGCGGTTACTGCGCAACAGATTTGGCTCAAACCAGGAAATCAACCAACTGTGGAAATATGATGGAAAAGGGACACTAGAAGAACACTTGGATAATTATAGAACATTTTGGAGGATGACACCACCAGAGGAATGGCCTCATCACTTTATTCATACATTAGAAGGGATTCCATCAAACTAGTATATAGACCAGGAATTGCGTAGAGGAACTACAAACTGGATAGCATTACAACATAATTTTACAATCACTTTCTCATTTGAACATGAGAACCCCAACATAGACTCAACACTCAAACTAATCAGAGGGGTAATATTCATTAAGGAACCAGAATTTGAACTTATGATAGAAGATCAACAACAGAATAGACAAACATTAAAAGAACTATTTTCATGCTACCATGTGCAGGAAGAAGCACCAGATGAAGATGACCTATGCAACATTTAGATAAGAGAAGTTGAAGGTGAAAGATAGGTGGAAGGTCCACCTCTAGAATAGAATTATTTGTTGTGCCAATCAAGGTAAACAAAGTCAACATTGGGACAATTGAAAATCCCAAAATGGCCAGCATTGGAGATTATTGGGATGAGCAAACAGTAGAAATCATATCAGAGTTACTGTGAAAGTACATCGACCTATTCCCAACAACATTCACAGAAATGAAATTCATAGTAAGAGAGCTAGGTGAAATGAATATATAAGCAAGACCGGTCAGACAGAGACCCTATAGACTAAACCCAATATATAAGCCAAAAGTTAAAGCATAAATTGACAGGATGTTGGAGGTTGGAATCATAGAACTAGTGGAGGAATCTGAATGGGTAATCCCTGTTAAGAACCAAATATCAATATAGCATAGAAAAACCTTAGAATAAGTACTCAATGCCTTGGAAAAGAGACAATTTTAGATAATAAGCCTCTTCGAGGGGGAAACCTCCTTTTACACCACATAAATGTTCAAGTACAAGATGATTCCAAATTAAAATGTCTCCTTGGTATATATAGGATACTAGGAAGTATAATTACAACCAGTGGAATAAAGCCGACATAAATAAAAAAACATTACTAATGTAATATGCCCCAATTAAAGGGTAATGAGCCAATATTAGGGCTTAGCATGCCCCTCCCCTTGATACAAGTGTTGTATGCAATGCTTGAGTAACTCTGGATGCTTTTGTATAAAAGACTCATGTTCCCAAGTAGAATATTTAGCCGGTAGTTTCCTCCACTTAATGAGATACTCTAAAATGAATCTATTCCTTAGCTGGTGAATTCTTGTGTCAGTGATGGCTTCAGGCTCCAATATGATTTTTCCTTCCTCGTCAAGTTTTGGCAATATAGTTTGAAATGGGATCTTGTCGCATATAACCTTCTTTAAGAATGAAACAAGGAAAACTGGGTGTACTCATGAAGATGAAGGCAACTCCAATTTGTATGACATAGTACCAATCTTTTGCAACACCTTATAAGGGCCATAGTACTTTGGTGATAATTTATTACCCTTCTTGGCTTGCTTGAGGGACATCTATTTGTATGGTAATTTATTACCCTTCTTGGCTTGCTTGAGGGACATCTATTTGTATGGTTGTAGTATTAAAAACACCCAATCCCCTACTTCAAAACTTCTTTCACTACGATGTTGATCTACTTGTTGTTTCATGCGATTATGTGCCATGGTCATGTTGTCCTTTAATATTTGGAGAACTTGTTGTTGATGCTCGATGTGATCTTCCACTGCTTGAACCTTAGATTTTTCTTTTAGAGAAGAAGTGATGGAAGGAGGGTGGTATCCATAGAGTGCCATAAATGGTGTCATTTTTATTGTAGTATGAAAGGAAGTGTTATACCACCATTTTGCCAAGGGTAGCCATTTATGATTAGTATATCATCAAAAAATACTAACAAAAATTTTCGAAGGAAGGGCTTGAAAATAGAATTCATCAACCCTTGGAATGTGGAAGGTTCATTTGTAAGGCCAAAAGGCATGACCAAAAATTTATAATGGCCTTCATGAGTTCGGAATGTTGTTTTTGGGATGTCTTCTTCCTTCATTCTAATATGATGATACCCTGAACGGAGATCCAATTTTGTGAAATAGATTGCTCCATGTAGTTCATCTAACAACTCATCAATGATGGGAATGGGAAACTTATCTTTAATAGTGATCTTGTTGAGCTATCTATAATCTGGACACATATGCCATGAGCTATCTTTCTTGAATATCATTACCACTGGTGCAGAGTAAGAACTTTGGCTAGGTCTAATAATGTCAGCCTCTAACATTTCTTCAACCATGTGCTCAATTTCACTATTTTGGGCATAAGGGTATCTGTATGGCCTAATGTTAGGAGTAACACTCACAAGAATTAGGTGAATTTCATAATCGTGATTTCGAGTGGGTGGAAGACCTTTGGGAATATCTTCAAATACTTTGGAATTCTTATCAATGATCCCTTGGAGATCTTAAGGAATAGATGGCTTAGATGTTTGAACATCTAGTGAGCATAGTTGTGCAATAACGCCTTGATGCCCCTTTTTCAATATTTTTTTCATGCCATTAGAGATTATCACCTTACTGAGTTTCCCTGTGATACCTCTTAACTCAATTTCTTTTCCTTCCAATGAAAATTTCATGAAAAGTTCTTGAAAATTAAAAGCCATTGTTCCTAATGATTGTAACCATTGGATTCCTAGTACAAAATCCACACCGACCATGGGTATAGAAATCATTGGACTATTCATTACATATTCCCCCATAGTAAGATTGATCTTATTTCATTTTCTTGATCAATTGATAGTTCCTCCATATGCAATCATTACTTGAAACTCTGGCGGTGATATACAAAGAAATTGAGAGCTTTGGCTAATTTATAGTGAATGAAATTATGAGTACTGCCAAAATCAATTAGGACTATTACCTTTTTATTTTTTATGTATTCTTCGATCTTGAGGGTTTGAGGAGTGTTAATTCCAACCAATGCATTACACAATATCATGGGAGTCAACTCTTTAGCCGAAATTTCTTCTACATTTTCATCTTGAGATGGTTCTTCTTCTTCTCCTTCTTCTTCTTCCTCTTCACAATCTATGTAGAATAATTTCTTATCACCACACTGATGTCCCTTACTGTACTTGTTGTCACAATTTAACTATAAACCTTTTTCTTTTCTTTCCTCCAATTGTTGAGGTGTCAACCTTGTAGGTTGAGGTGTTTTAGAAGAAGGAGCATTGTTCTCTCTATAGATTTTAGAATTGGTCCTTCTGGTAGCCACAACCATATTTTTACTTTCAACATTTCTTTCCACCTTAAATGCATTCTAAAATGATTTGGGTTCCCAAAGGCGAACCTCATGTTGAATGTTATCATTTAAAGTTCCTATGAATACATCAATCAAGTGCTCATATAGAATATATGTTACCTTTATATTCAATCTTTGGAAGTTCTCAATGTGCTCGATAATTGAACACTTTTTCTTGAGATTTATCAATTGGCTAAAGAAGGTATTGTTCCTTGTATCCTAATAGTGTGCTATCATTTCTTCCGTGAAAATTGTCCAAGTGACGAGTGATTTGTGAGAACAAAGCCATCGATACCATACAAATTGATTGGGTTCTAAATATAAAGAAGCAATTCGTACCTTTTGTGTATGTGGCACATTATGTAGATCAAAGAATTGCTCCATCTGAAGTATCCATGTGATTGGGTCCTTGCCATCAAACTTCCTCATATCGATCTTAGGAACGTGGTTGGTCTTCAACCCAAAGTTGGACAGTCTACATTTTGTTGAAATACCATGTAGAGGTGTTTAGGTTGATGTTAGAAAGATGCAGGCAGTGTCAAATATCGCTAAACATCAAGAAGTGCATCTTTGGGACACATTTTTGGATACTATTGGGCCATATAGTGTGCAAACAAGGATTGCTAGTAGATCCTTCCAAGATTGCAGTAATTGTTAATATACCACCACAAAAATTAGTATGTCAGTTAAGAGAAACATTGGGACACAAGGGATACTACAGGAAATTCATAAAAGGGTACACGCAGATCACTATGCCAATGGAGAAACTGTTGAGAAAAGATAGAAATTTTTCATTGGAATGAGCACTGTTAACGAGGATTGGACACTCTAAAAGAGAATATGGTAACCACACCAATACTAGTATTCCTAGATTGGGAAAAGACATTTCATGTGCATGTATATGCATCATCTATAGCGCTTGGAGCTATTCTGGCGCAACGAGGAACAGGGGAATTGGACCATCCTATAGTATTTGCTAGCATAAAACTGTCAGAGTCAAAGAAGAATTACAATACCACAGAAAGAGAAGGCCTAGCTATGGTTTATGCACTTCAGTAGTTCGGAAATTACTTACTGGGAAAACATTTCAAGATGTTTATAGATCATTCAGCTCTCAAATACCTAGTCAACAAGCCAGTGTTGGGGAGGATAATTTGTATATGATTACTGTTGTTCCAGGAATTTGACTTTGAAGTGATAGTCAAACTAGGGAAGTTAAATGCAGGACCTGATCACATGTCAAGGATAACCAATGGAGAAGAACTTATGAATTTAGAGGAAAAATTCCCTGATGCATAGTTATTTTCAGTCCAAGTAGTTGATGAGTATTTTGTTGACATCATTCAATACTTGAGTACAGGGATTGTGCCACAATAATTCAACATTGTACAGAAGAAAAATCTAGTAGTCAGAGTTGCAGACTATTAATTGATTGCAAGACACTTATACAAGATGGGTGCAGATAGCATATTGAGAAGATGTGTACTATAACATGAAAGACCTTGGATTTTAGCAGAGGCCCATGAGGGAATAGCAGGAGGACATTATGCAAGAAAAGATACCACGCAAAAGGTATTGCATGAAGGACTATGGTGGCTAACTGTTCACAAAGATTCAAAGGACTAATGTCAGATATGTGATGTATGTTAGAGGGTTGGTAAACCTAATAGATGGGATGAGATGCCCCTAAGGCCACAAGTCACCTTGCAGGTATTCGAAAAATGGGAAATAGACTTTGTGGGACCAATTAACCCACCAGCAAAGAGGTCAGGAGAAAGGTATATTATTACTACAACAGAGTACTTAACAACATGGGAAGAAGCAGCACAAGTAAAATATTGCAGTGCAGAGACAACAACACACTTCGTTTTTTATCAAGTGATCACTGGATTTAGATGCTAAAGGATTTGGATGTGTGACCAAGGCACTCACTTCATTAACATCACTATTAAGTCTATGACTTAGGAGTTTGAAGTTTATCATCAAAAGAGTACACCATATCATCCTCAAGCAAATGGGGCAGTGGAAGCCTTTAATAAGATCCTAGAGAATGCATTGAAAAATATCTGCAATGTCAATAGGGGTGATTGCGACTTGAAGATACCAGTAGTACTATGGGCATACAGGACTACATGTAAAAAACTGATAGGATAGACACCATTCATATTGGTGTATGGAAAAGAAGCAGTGGTGCCATTAGAATTTTTAGTACCTAGTCTACGCATAGCAGCAATTACTAACATGATAGAGCAAGGTGTAGTACAAGAAAGGCTAAGTCAGTTGATGCTCGTGGAAGAAGATAGGATTATAGCAGGGTTTCACCAAGAGGTACAGAAAGAAAGGGACAAATCTTGGCATTATAGACATATTAAAAACAAAAGTTTCAAGGAGGGAGGCCTAGTCTTGATGTACTACAGTAAATATCTTCAGCACCCAGGAAAAATCAGAATGCATTGGTTAGGACCTTATGAAGTAAAGACTGTCACAGATGGGGGAGTTGTACAGTTGAAGGATTTGGGAGGAACATAAATTAGAGGAATGATCAATGGGAGTATATTGAAACTGTATAGGGACAGTTGACCTCCTAGCACTTAAAAAAAATAAAAAATTCACCAGAAAACAAAGGACTATGCACAATAACAGGGGGGTTACCGCGCCAGACACCAGAAGACAACACACAGTTAAAATAGAGTTAGTGTGACAAAAATAAAATTTCCATGCACACTGGTGAAACAACATACCACACACTTGAAAAACTTAGCACATCAGAAAAAGGACCAATGGTCAGAAAAAAAGAAGAAATTGGAAAATGTCAAGTACACAAAAAAGTGCCAACTAGTGGCATCTATCAAAATTGAATGACAAGAATATTTGAAGCGATGTCGCATTAATCACGCCAACTAGTGACGTCAAGGGAATTGACACAGGAAGCATTAATTCATTTAAACCATAGCTCAGGTAACTTCTCCAAGAAGTTTCATGCCACTTGTTATATAAGGAAGGCACGTGGGTAACAGAAGGGTTATTGTGAAATTGTGAAAGCATAGAGTGAGAGAGTATATAGATAAGGAGATACATAGTGATATAGAAAGAGATATAGAGAGATCTAGCTCAACAAAGATCAAACTGAACCACCATGGCACCACCCAAGCTAGGTGCTTCGAGCCAGGCTTGCATAAGACCTCGAAGCCATCACAGAGTACCACAATAGCCACAGGGAATGGAACAGGAACCCACACAGACTATTGAATTCTTCAACTTAGATGAAATTACCTCACCCAATATGGAACCAATGAGCCCCACACCCATGGTGGAGGAAACCCAACAAACAATAATGGTTGGCATGGACATTGATATGCCAAAAAGGAGGTAGGGCCAGTAGGCCAAGCATGTAGGAAACCCTTTGTGCCTTGAACAAGATGAAGAGTCCCCAAGGGAAAATGGGACAACCTTAAACCAGATAGAAGCGGTCACACCAAGATGGCCACACACAGCAAAGTCAGAGAAGCAACATGAGGGTATAGTAGAATATGTTACCATCCGACCAAAGGAATATGCAGATGACATAAGAATGAAGGTTGGAACCTCGAGTTAGACACCACAGTGAAAGGGAAAACATCCCATAGAAATATCATCGCATAGATAGGCTACAACAACCATAGACTTTTTTTTCATTTCAGAATGGGTGCAGACCTCGCCTAACCTTTTGGGTTGCATGGAAAAACTATGGTACTTGGACCACGATGTGGCCGATGTGGACAAGTTCCCTAAATTTGCAAGGTAGGTCTACCTTGACAGCGTGGGCACAATACCCTTCGATGATCCAATTTTGCAACCAAAATAGTAGGAAGTTAGATTGGCTAAAACTGGAATTCTGAACCTGCTAGATATCCCACATTTTGGAAGGGACCGCGACATAAACAACTACGTTAAGAAGTTGATGGAAGTCACCAATGGAGGGTATCTATGGGAAGAAGAGAATGTCTCAATAGGCATAGAGCTCATTGCTTATATTATAGAGCTTCCATCTCGGGGGGGGAAATCACGTGCAGTACCTCAATGACAAGATAAAGGAGAAGGCGTTGGTGGAGGAGATGAAGAAGACATATGGCACAAAGAGAGGGTCATGTGGAATCATCATCAAGTGCATTAGCAATGGAGCAATGAGGCTGGCCACCAAACTCATGGCTTGCAAGTTTCTCAGGAAGTTCCACGAGGAGGAAGTCCCTGCCAGGTTTGTCACGGCTGGAGCACAGTGCATAGAGGGCATTATGCTCATCTGGGACCCGTACTTGTTAAACCTATTTCTTGAGGACTGCAGAGACAATCATAATCTAGGGATATATTTTCATTACTCTTGGTTACTCATCTTGATCACGTTGATTGGATGGAGAGATCCCTAGTACACATATGTTTTCGAGTGGGAGAGTCATTGTTGTGCAGCATGGTACACATCATTGGGGAGCACTTTGGACCCCAAAGTCAAAGGTGCAAATGCAAGCATATTTGTGGGGTATTACAATGACCTCCAAGAAAGCATTGGCAACACTTGGCAAATTACTCCAGAAGTGGTTGTGCAATATTGACACATCACCAACTTCAAAGAGACTAGGCATACTGTATGGATCCAAGAGTGAAGGGATCCCAAGAAGGAATGGCTACAATTATGATACTGCGTCAAGGAAGAAGACGTAGAGATGGCCATCAAGGATTGGCAAGATGACTGGAGAATCCCAGTTCTAAATCAAGAGATTCCTGCAAGTAAGGAGGCGTATGTAGGGTAAGATCAGACACCTATCGAAGATAAATCTGTGCCCAAGAAGCCAAAATCAAGTCAGAAGTCAGTACATCAAAAGAAGGGGGGTGTGCCAAAGAAAGGTACCCAGGCCAGGACAAAGTACACCACCCAGGCACTGAAATAATAGGAAAAAGGGGTTAAGACAACACAAGGAAGCAGATCAAGTGCTACCCAACAAGAAAAAGGCCAGACCAAGAGGTCGATCTACACACTGGGGGTCACTAGTACATATGACCAAATTTGCAACAGTTGTTCGTTGATATTGTCACACTTATCTGTCGCAATTTCCACGAAAGCCGAGATTTTTTTCGTCATAATAATTTCGTCGCTATATCCATGATCCAGGTGTGCGTGGAAACATCGACGAAATTAGCTATCCATGTGTCACCACCTTCAATATTGGTTAACCTTATGCATTGTCTCAATTACGACAAAATTTTGTCGCAATACCAACGAAGAAATGTGGCAATTATGACAAAACTTCATCGCAATTGGGACGAAAAGTTATGCCAATCCAATAACTTGTGACGCAACTACTGAATGTGCGATGAAATCCCGTCGCAACTTGCGATGAAACTACGTGGTAATATCAACGAGTGTTATATCTCAAGACCATATTTATGACAGACTTGTTGTATATGCGATGAAACTTCATGGAAAAGTGCGACAAAGTTCCATCGCTATAGCGACGGTTTAAAAAATTCCGACGAAATTTCGTCGATATTGCGACGATGACTGTAGGTTTTAAAAAAAAAATTACATGAAATATGCTATTACCATATTACATTGTAATATGGTATACCATATTGTATGCCATATTACAGTGTAATATGGTAATGACATATTACATTGTAATATGGCATTACTTTTACATTGTAATATTGTAATC
>ML824947.1:0-11421 GCA_009831015.1 Picea engelmannii
TTTGGAAAAGCATAGTTTTAACCCAATAATGAGGTAAATGTAATGATGTGGAGGTGATATGAAGGTGAAATGGAAGTAATTGTGAAGGTTTTAGTGAATTAATGGAGTGGAAATAAGGACCATTTTGAGACTCAACAGTGGCCCAAAGAGGTTCTTGCTGATGTAGTATATAACGTGTTCATAGTGATCATCGTAAACCTGAAGGAGGACTCCAACGACAAAAACCTCTGAAGCGGATAGGTAGAGTATGTAATCGTTATCGTAGTTTGGGGGGCTGATTAAGGGGGATTTTCTGAGTGCATCTTTGAGTGAGTCAAAGGTGGCTTTGACATGGTGGTCCCAGTGAAATGGAATGTCATAATGGAGTTATCGTAGAAATTCATGGGCGCGAATGACATAATCATGGACAAAATAGTGCAAGAAGTTGGCTTTTACTTGGAGGCTCTGCAAATGGTGTGAGTTCCTGGGAGGGGGGATTTCATTAATTGCCTAAACTTTAAGGGGGTATACGGTGATGCCCTATTGGGACAAAATGAATCCCAACAGGTGGCCTGCAGTGACATAGAATATGCATTTAAGTGGGTTGAGTCGAATGTTGTACTGTCGACAACGTTCAAAGATGACCCATAGATCCTCTATGTGTTGGGAATATTTCTTGGATTGAGCTTTAAGGTCATCTAGGTAGAGTAAATAATGATTTGAGTGAGGTCATGAAATGTGTATTCCATTGGATATTGGAAAGTGGCCATGATGTTTTTGAGTCTAAAAGGCATGACATGATATGCAAAGGTTCCCCAAGGGGTTGTGAAGGTAGATTTGTACTGATCCCCCTGACCGATTTGGATTTGGTTGTAGTCAGAAAACCCATCCATGAGGGAGAGGACTTCATGATCAATGCAAGAATCGATGACTTGATAGATGAATGAAGTAGGGAATTTATCTTTGGGACAAGATTGGTTTAGACCATGGAAGTCTGTGCAAACTCAAATGGTACCTTGTTTTTTATTGACAAGTATAGGATTGGAGTCCCAGGATGTGTATGCAATGGGGTATATGAATCCGATTGTATGTAGTTTGTCGATATCGGATTTGATCACCATGGATTTGGAAGGGTGGAGGGGGCATTTGTTCTGGCGAACATGGGAAATGTTAGGCCAAGTGTTAATGTGATGTTCAACAATGGCTGGGTGTAACCCTGTAATTTTGGTGTATGACGAGGCAAACACATCCCAATATTCCAAGAAGAGGGAATTGTATGCTACAATTTACTCTAGGGAGCATGTTGCCCCAAGGGTGATTTATTCCACTACATTGGGCTTGATCGAAATGTCGATATTGATGGTGGCTGAGATATTGGCAATGTTACCTTCTTCAAACATGTTAGGGGCAAGTATTGGGTTCTTGAACTAGTCTACATGGCTAGATGGGATGAAGTATTTATCTTCAATGGTACAAACATGGGAGTCTATTGGTGGCTGAAAGGAGTTGTGCACCATAAAAAGGGATCGATGATGAAAAACATCCCATGGGTAATAAGGTGTCCATATGACTTCTAAAATTTCTTCATCGGAATGAAAGGTGATGGAGTACATGGAGTCTGTTACAGGTGAGAGTGGGGTGTCGAGATTCATGGGGGCAGTCAGTGAAGGTTGGATATCATCATTCGTCCCTGAGGTAGATGGCCCTATGGGAGGGGGATGGAGATAGTAGGTAGATGTCACG
The DNA here is from genome assembly GCA_009831015.1 of Picea engelmannii. Classification (NCBI taxonomy): domain Eukaryota; kingdom Viridiplantae; phylum Streptophyta; class Pinopsida; order Pinales; family Pinaceae; genus Picea; species Picea engelmannii. Next base: position 1,723 of record ML824947.1, read on the forward strand.
AACCAAATATCCATATATGAACTGGATGTAGCATGGTATGGAGGAGGGGAATCTTGTAAATCGGTGTTACAGGAGAGTTGGGGGGCTTTGGGGGTAAGTCCTCGCATTGTGGTGGAATGAATAGAGGGGTCAACAAATGGGGGTTGAGTTGTGGGGGAGGTGTGCCATGATTTCTTGGATGGTGATCGTCCACATCTGGGTCCACCGAGGCTGGTAAGATTGGTGGAATAGGTATGATGGAAGACCGCTCTTGGGCCCATCCCTCAATTATTAAGGGGAAACGATATGTGTAATGATCTATTTGGTAACATAATGTGCAAGGGATTCACATGCGCTCATTTACTGACATAGATACATAGAGAATTTCAGTAACTGGTGGAACTGAGGAGATGGGTTGGGATGATTTGGGTAATGTGGTTTGGCGCACTGCTACAAGAGTGTCGTGAAACTGAGGGAGGGGTGGGAAGTAGTGTTTGTAATGGCCATATTGAGTGCAAATGGGTCGATCATGCTTGGTTCTCAAACTAGGAAATTTGGAGGAGGAAGGTTCCGGGGAAATCAACGGGGTGATTGGTGTGGGTAGTAGTGGCGTACTTAGAGGTTTTGGAATGGGATTATGCAACTTGGGTAAGGAGGGTAAAAGGTTGGTGGGGTGTCCAACGATGACGCATAATGCACATGGGGGTGGTATGCATGGGGTGGTAGGGGGAATAGATTCTTTCTTATTTAGTCTTCCATGTTGGGTTATGGCATTACCCCTATGGTGTGTACCCTGGTTCCTGGTAGTGATAGTAATTCCCCCAATTGTGTGACTAGTGTGATGGGTGAGTGGCTAGGCCACAACTTGTGGTGAGGGTACCGCAGATTGAGGTTGTAGTGATAAACCTAGTACTATGGATGGTGGTTCTAGATACCTTACATGTATGGAAAGGACCATATTAGGTAAGGTGAGAGTCATAGAAAATTGGTATGTTGTTACACTTGGGGGTTAAAAGAATGTTATTTGGGTGATGGCTTGTGGGACTGTCTGCCAAACGAGGATTTGACTTATAGGTGGTGGATTCTCTGATGTTCCATCCTGAGGAGTCTGTATGGGGAGTTCATTAGGAAGTATTAGGGTTGGCTGGGAAGGAGTGAAGGTGGAGTCTGATGATTTCTTAATGGACTGGGGGTCCAGGATCTCTACTCCATCGGTCATGACAATGCATACAATGACAGTGGTGGGGTTGGGGTGTGGGAAGCCTTAGTATGTACCATTCAAAGATGGATACTGAAATAGCCCTGGTTCGATGTCTATCATTGGGACAAGGTCGACGCTTGAGCGAATACATGGTAGGATGTTATCAATGTGCCTGATTGGTTGGGTTCATGGTGGGTCAATTGATCAATGGTGACAATTTCCTCATTGTGAGGGAAAAGCATGGTGCGAAACACCGAGGAAACTACAACCTGCATGACTTACATGTAGCTTCATCTGAAGAGGATATTATAATCCAATTGGGAGTCAATGGATTCTATGTCGATGAGAATTGTTTTTCCCCCTAACTCAACCAGAACATTTTGATACATGCCTTCTGGTTGGGATGGTCTACCATCATAAGCTCGAAGAGTGATGGTGGAGGGGATCAACTCAGGTGAACTAAGTTGTTGCCACACTGATTTGGAAATGATGCAAGTGGATGATCCTTCGTCGATGATGCAATGATGGACAATGATATTCTAGATTTTTATAGGAATATGGAATGTGACTAAACATGGGATTCATGGGTCTGATTTTTCTAAGTCAAATGTTATTAGATGAGTGTTTGTAGGATCTACTGCCCCTAATTGTGAAAGTAATTCCTTTTGTTGTGAAGGGAATGTTTGAAGGACTTCCATAACTGACATGGAAATGAGTGATTGAGTGAGATTGTCAATAATACTATAGCTATGGGTAGCCCAAACATGGGGATTATGCACATTCCTACGCAAGAGTGCACGAGGCATATGGGCGATGGATTCAGCATTAGGAAAATGAATCATTAATGGTTTTCCAGTTGGTGGCTGGGGAGCATCCGAAGTGGTGGGTAATGGATTAGGGGGCATACCGTATTGGAGATTGTGAGTTTTTAAGAGGATTTCCTCTTCAATAGTGAGGAAGATACTGCGGTCGGTGGTGTTCCTGAGTGGGGTTGGTCTGGTGGAGGGAACCGCCCCTGTGGGTGTGGCAACTAGGCTCCCTCTAGTTGAGTACTAATGACTCCTTTATGTGGGATAGGGTTTTTTAATACCGACGGTGGTGGTGGTGGTATATAAGTTGGAGGTCCCTGAGGCGGTCCTAGTAATCCATAGCCTAGTACCATAGCACTAATTGGTGTATGTGATGGTACTGCTGAGGTATCAATGAAATTAGGAATACCGCCCAAAATTGGGGGTAAGTTTCTCAAGCATCTAGAATGGCGGGGGTTACTATGGTTCCCCTATGATTCTATCCTAGAGGTGGGTGTGTGAAAAATAGTTTTGAAGAATGATAGGACAAACTGCATTAAAATTACTTTAAACAATGTATTCATAAAACTGCATGTACTCAAGTGGTGAAAATCATACATCAAGACAATGTGAAAAGTGGTTTGGGATTTTTTTAACTCCTCGTGGGGGAATAAAAATCAAATAACAAGTGCACATGTCCTATTCGACGTAGCTTCCTCCTCTCAAAAAACACTGGATCTCCAAAAAAGCACTCAATAGTGGGGTCGAAACCCACTTTAGGAGAAAATAATGAAGGGACGAACAATCAGTTATAATGAGAGGTGAAGGGGGCATATCACGGAAGTACTAGCGATATTTCCCAACAGTCATTCAAAATATGATTGAGGTGCGATTTCAGCCCACAACTGCCACCTTGGGTAGATAAAATTTATATTGGAATACTAAGCTACCTCCATCAAGCACGACATTTATATTTTTGACCTCATAAATCGCTCATAGGATGGATGCTTTCCAAGGTTTGGGTGACCCAAGGAGGCATGCACAGAACAAATGGACCTTGGCCTTCGACCCTTCATGGGTGTCTCCATGCCTTATGGTATAGGAATGTTTGAGTGGGAGGATTTTGGTACCCTAATTCACAACTTTCTAAGTTTCAAGTGAGAAAATGATGATGGGGAGTTATTTGGATCCCTATCCCCAAAATCATAACTTAGACTACCAAATTCTCTTGTGTTCCTCTTGTGGAGGTTAGAAAGTGGGTTGATTATGGTTGTTTTTAGAATGTGAGAGTAGGCTATGAATCTGGGGTCATGGACCAATTTCATTCTTTATGATGGCTTGCAAAAAAACCTTTTACTAAACAAATGAAGCCCACAAGAGTTTCAAGTATCTAGAAAAAGGGTTTTTGAATGAGTGAGAGTGTGTGCAAGGAGTGGTGATGGTGATTTTTTTTTAATAAATTAAATTCAATTTTTTTGCATGGTGGACATCGTGTGGTCCTTTACTTGTCTTGTTTAGATAACTTACTAAATTTGTTCAAATGACCCTTGCAAACAAAAGAATATTTAAGCTAATATGGTGGATATGGAAATCCTTACTTTGACTCCTTTATCTCCCTATGATGTTTTGTAATCTAAGAAAGATTGAAAAACTATGCTTAGATTGTGATCATATGGGCATGTATGGGCACTTTCAATGCTTTTATGCCCCCTATGTGATTTTACTCTAGAGATTTGAAACTATCCTAAGATTGTGCACATGTGGGAATGTATGGGACCTTACAAGTCTTAAATTTAAGTCCCTAAATTAGCTAAGAGGTATTGGCATCTCCTAGAAATTGGTTGTTTTTTCTTTAACGGAGATGAAGACTTGTTTAGGCAATCCATTTTCTGATTTCCAAGATCACACTAGGGTGTGAGGAAAGATCATACTCCAAGATCACTTAAATAAGTTTCTAGTCTCGAATTAGTGTAGTGAATTTATAAAAGGAAAAATAGATAATGAAATTCACATGCTAAGCTTTAGTCCATCTCTGTGGCAAGTAAGGAAGTAAATAATACAAGGGTTCTTTTTATCCTCCCTAAATGTCTAGGTGTAGTTTTAAGATAAGTATGCAAGATTGGATATCCAAGCCTATTTTTAATGGATTTTACAATAGTGCATAAATCAACTCTAATCTACTTGGTGGAAGTGATTTTCTCAAACCTTATAATTTTGCAAATTTAAGACAGGTGCACGACAGAATCAGAAACAGTGGTGCACATTGCGTAGACCACACGGTTTGAGCATTCTGAAAGAGCGCATATGTGCGTGGACCGAGCGCATGTTTGTCCCGAACCCGTGTGAAAGCAGAGAAATTGGTGGGATGTAAATTTTGAACAAATTCTCTCATTGTGGGGTGAAATCCTGCTCTCAAAGGGTGAGATTAGGCTAGTTTTGACCTTTGCACATGCAAACAAGTAAGAAATAAAAATATAACATCCTAATTGGGGATAATTTTGATTCAAATCCCCAGTATGGTCGTCAATCTATTATGTTCCTTTTGTCACAAGGGTGAGAAAAAGGAGGTCCCTTAACTATCTAGTTAGGCTATCCAGAAATCACAACAAAGAGTTAGTTGGTTAGTGGCTCAACTAACATAAAGAAACAAGAAATAAACAACAAGGAAATGAAACTAAACTAAGCATGTAAAAAATGAAATAGATGCAATAAAGAGACACAAGGAATAGCTACCAAATGAGACTGATCTTCGAATTGATAAGACCTTGGAGAAATATGGGAACTTATGAGTCCCCTCTTCCTCCTTGGGAAGGCTATTGAGTCCCTAAATACAAAGATTTCTCTCTTCTAACAATGGCTAAAAATGAAAATACAATGGTGATGAATTGATGGTTGAACTTCTCAAGAAGAGAGAGGAATAACCCTTTCTATGAATGCTCAAATATTTCTAAGAAGAATATGGATTCTCAAATACAAATTGAACAACATAAAAATACTCAAATTGTTTCTTCCTTTTTGCATACAATGGCCCTTTATTTATAGGAGGATGGCAAGTTTTTTCAAACTAGTTTGCAATGTGAATGGGAGGTCTTTGGAGGTACCTCCCATCCCTTTGAGTGATCCCAAGGCATAATTTAGGGGCTATTTTGGGTATGGGGGAGATCCACTCCATCCCATAAGTGGTTGAGGCTTGACAAAAATCATCAATGTGTTGTTTCCGCATTTGTATGGGTTTTTTGTCTATTAGTCGGGCAGTCCGCACACTGTGTGTGTTGTACACCATGTTAGCCCACGCGGATGTGCACATGTTGAGAGTGATTAATACACGAGGAACTTCAGAACCAATTTTGTATAGTTTTGTGCTTATATTTCCAAACCGAGTGTAATCCTTCCATAATTATTGGTAGTATGTTGTGCTTGTGCTGACTGTTTCTTCCATTGTCTGTGTTTGTGGTGAGAATTTTTTTGGTCATAACACCAAGTACATATAATTCAATTTGGAACACACGAAACTTAACACATAAGTAAACAACAACAAAAAATGTGATCCAATATCAAGAAAAACAATGAACATCCCAAACATGCATGATCTATACTATAATGTTATAGAATACATGAAAGAGACAAAATCCAACATCTATATGTTTGAAATCTACTTATTAAAACGACAACGTGACCTTATTCATGACACTTTTGACCCTGGTTATAATCAAAAAATGATCATTGCTACTACTGAAAACATCCCTCCGAATGGTGAGTTGAAGGAGGTACACAAAGTGGAAATTGCGACAACTATAAATGCAACAAGCATAGGTTCATACTCAAAGTCTTGGGTTCCACCTTTTCTTCTCACTTGTGAAATTTTCAATTTCAATGTGCATAATGTTTTGGTAGATTCATGTGCATCCTCTAACATCATGCCTTTTTCAGTATGCAAAAATATAAATGATTTCCCACAAATGACTAAAATGAGAATCATACAGTTGGATATAACAAATGTTAAAGTAAAAGGAGAACTTGGAGATGTCTTAATTAGGCTTCCATCCGACTTTAGAGTGCATCAAACTATAGATATCGTTGTTGTTGACATACCATAAAGTTATGGCTTTTTGTTGAGAAGGGATTAGTCGGCTAAACTTCAGGGCTAGTTTTCCATCCACTGGTCCCACCTGTGGCTTCCTCATAAAGGAAAAACAAACCAGATTCAGGTAAATAGTGAAGTTCATATGGAACACACAGTAACATAATTGGAAGGTAAGAACGAACCTATCAGTTTTGTACATTCCATTTTGGGTAACTATTTATTTGAGACTGACCATGGATGTTATGAATCATAGACATCTGAAGTACAACCAAACTTACAATCCGAACTCCTTCCACGAACACATAAGACTGCTTGTAACATATCAAATAACTTAGGCTTTAGCTCAATTAACAAAACAAAAATTTCTAACATGTGGTCCATGTTCTTTGATGGCTCCAGGACACAAGATGGAGCCGAGGCGAGATGTGTGTTGATTGATCCTGAACAACATAAGACACTCATATACCATTGCCTAGAATTTGAGTTCACTAATAACTCTGCAAAATATGAAGCCTTAGTCCAAGGTCTAAAAAGGGCCATTGATCTCAAGGTGAAATACCTTAAAGTTTTTGGTGATTCAGAAATAATCATTCGACAGGTATTAAATACCATTCATTTCCTGTCACCATATCTAAAAGCATATCAACAAGAGGTATTGAATATTCTCTAGTCTTTTGACACATTCAACATCACTTCTATACCCCATAATCAAAATATTGATGCAGATATATTGACCAACGCAACATCTAGGTTCATAGCTCTTGATGATGGTTTTTCCATTGAAATGATTTTTAGGCCTTCAATACTAGATAACATCATGAACTAATGAGTATTAAATAACAATATTCATATTATCAACTTTCTTAACAGTTCAAATACTTTCCAAGATGCAATGTTTGATGATGAGGCCCATCAGCAAAACCTGTGGACATATAGGGATGAGGCAAGCAAAGTGAAAGAAAAATGCATCCCGAAGAATGTTCTAACCCTTGAAAAACTATTTGATCTGCAATCTAAGTTCAAGAGCCCTGCTAATATGAAGAACAACAGTTCACCCATTGATCCGTAGGATCTTTTGAATGATTATGGTTGAGTTTTAAACTTGCATGTATAACTTAACCATTTGAGAATTTAATGAAAGAATGAGGAAAGAAGAGGATTATATCAGTCAAATACACATATGCAGATCTGAAAATAATAGTAAACAACAAACCATAAGAACGCAGGTTGATAACGGAGTTCGGCACAACTTTTGCCTACGTCTCCGGGCCTTTTTCCTTGTGGGGGAGGCTTCTTTATTTCTGCTCAAGTGCTCAAAATTACATCTCAGAAATGACAAATGGATACAATACTGATCTGGTCTTGTTGTCCCAGATCTCAAAAACCCTGCAAAAGAAACGACATGCAAAACTGATGCTCCAAGCTCCCAGAAACGATCCGACAACGTCTCCACCTCAAAGGCTTCTCTGCATCAAACTGACTTTGGCTTGGCTTTCCTTCAGCATAACTCTGCTCTGAATGACTGTGTTTAGCCTCAAATAGGCCTGGTTTATATAGCATTGGAGTTGGTTTCACATCCCCAACTTCCTCCAAGAATCTGGCCTCCAAAAATGCCCAATATCCCCCAAAAATGGAGTAAATCTGCTAATAATAGGCATATTAAATTAAAAAAAAAACAAATTTGTTAAAACAAAACCCACTTTGGCAAAGTATTGGGCCGCAGCCCCCAATTCTCGGGCGCGCGCCCCTTTTTGTGGTCGTATGGGCAAATTTTGGGCTAAGCGCGAGCCCATAGGCTACGCGCTAGCCCCCATGTCTCGCTCTACTCCTTGGTCTCATGGAATATCATATGGCCACGGGGCTAATAGTATAACCCCGCCCGGTGCCCTCGTCAAACAGTTCCTGGTCGCATGGCTGTGTAATAGGCCCACGAGCCAATTGTTATAACAAACCACATCTTACGCGCTCCGTTTGGTGGTTGACCCCGAGTCATATGGTAACGGTTATGTGTGTTGGCGCGGAGGGTTGGGGCTAAGCCCCGACCCTATTTCCCACCGTTTAAACCATTGCATTAACATTAATATAATAAATGCCGAATAGTTCACAAACACCACCACGGGGGCGGGCGGTTAGCCCAGCCCCGCCGGTCCTCTGCCCACCGGGAGGTCGCGGGTTCAACCCCCAGCGACGCCAAAACCAATAGTTTGAACAAAACCATAAACCAATGACGGGGTGCCACATGGCAGCCCTTGACTGGGCCATGTGGCACCCTTACCAACCAATTAGAACTTGCCACGTGTCAGCCTATGGTTGGCCCACGTGTGTGCCACATCAGCCCACCGTACACCACTTGTCAGTCTGCCATGCTGCCACGTGTTTCTGCCGTATGACCCAGTCACTTGCCATGTCATCTACCACGTCATCATGCTGATGTCATCCTACCACGTGTCACCCTGTCAGTGGTGACACGTGTCACTTCAACACTGGTCCGACCGTACGCCAAATATGCCAAATCCGTATGACACGTGTTGCATCCTGGTGATGCCACGTGTCCCCCATACGGATCTGCCACATGTCACCTTCTGGAGCCACCACGTCATCTGTACGGACGTGCCACGTCAGCTGTACGGACATGCCACGTGGACTGTACGGACTGTACAGTCATCCCCTTTTTTTGCCTGTTTGACTTTTCGGACAGAACGCGATATCTCCTCCATAAGGACTCCGTTTGATGAAGTAAATATACCACCGGAATCAGGAAGACGAGCCGGACGCAATGGTACAGGTTTCGTCGCATTCTGAGCACTTTCATTTTTGAGCATTTTTCAAGCCCTATCAGGCTTCTGGATCCGATTTCGGATCACACCTCCCCACAAAAAGACCTTTTGGTCCCCAAAAGGTTATTGACCAGTCAACAAACTCGGGATAGGCCACCCGGCTTTTCCTCTATCTCTGAACTCTGTCCTGTGCACCTGTCTCATCAAGGTCAGCTGTAATACAATTATGACAACTGAAAGTACATTGTTAGCCATTGCAACCCTGTTACATTTTACTGAAGCCACTATCATCCATGTAGAGAACATTGCTAATGATAACATCAGAAAAATGACTGCAAATGAACTGATATACTTGAAGTATTTGCACGACATAAGTTTATCTTGAAGCAATTTATGATTGATTTTCCACTCAACAATCATGTCTTGTTCTTGCTTAAGATCTATTACTTCATTTGAAACAATTAATGGTTTGTCACTTACTTGCACTGCCTTCGTTAACTGTTCCATTGTTTGAAGTGTTTTACTTGTTTTAACATGATGAGCATGCACTACGTAATCATGACCTTCTTTAGTGAACTGATACTGATTCTTAGTTCTGTAGAAGATTTCCTTACGATCATACAAGTACGGACTACCTAAGACGATTCCACATTCTTTCAACGACACTACATCACAAGTTACTTCATCCACATACTTATCTGAAATTGCAAATTTAACTGTGCATTGTTTTGTTATGTGCATCTGATGATGATTGCTCATCCATTTAAGTGTGTAAGGCTTATGATGTGTTTGTGTTATTAATCCCAACTTTTTAACCAACTCTTCTGAGATTAGATTTGATTGAGATCCACTGTCGATTAGTGTGTTTAT
>ML824947.1:12998-40706 GCA_009831015.1 Picea engelmannii
TGCAAAAGAAACGGCATGCAAAACTGATGCTCCAAGCTCCCAGAAACGATCCGACAGCGTCTCCACCTCAAAGGCTTCCCTGCATCAAACTGACTTTGGCTTGGCTTTCCTTCAGCATAACTCTGCTTTGAATGACTGTGTTTAGCCTCAAACAGGCCTGGTTTATATAGCATTGGAGTTGGTTTCACATCCCCAACTTCCTCTAAGAATCTGGCCTCCAAAAATGCCCAATATCCCCCAAAAATGGAGTAAATCTGCTAATAATAGGCATATTAAATTAAAAAAAAAACCAAATTTGTTAAAACAAAACCCACTTTGGCAAAGTATTGGGCCACAGCCCCCAATTCTCGGGCGCGCGCCCCTTTTTGTGGTCGTATGGGCAAATTTTGGGCTAAGCGCGAGCCCATAGGCTACGCGCTAGCCCCCATGTCTCGCTCTACTCCTTGGTCTCGTGGCATATCATATGGCCACGGGGCTAATAGTATAACCCCGCCCGGCGCCCTCGTCAAACAGTTCCTGGTCGCATGGCTGTGTAATAGGCCCACGGGCCAATTGTTATAACAAACCACAACTTACGCGCTCCGTTTGGTGGTTGACCCCGAGTCATATGGTAACGATTATGTGTGTTGGCGCGGAGGGATGGGGCTAAGCCCCGGCCCTATTTCCCGCCGTTTAAACCATTTCATTAACATTAATATAATAAATGCCGAATAGTTCACAAACACCACCACGGGGGCGGGCGGTTAGCCCAGCCCCGCCGGTCCTCTGCCCACCGGGAGGTCGCGGGTTCAACCCCCGGCGACGCCAAAACCAATATTTTGAACAAAACCATAAACCAATGATGGGGTGCCACGTGGTAGCCCTTGACTGGGCCACGTGGCACCCTTACCAACCAATTAGAACTTGCCACGTGTCAGCCTATGGTTGGCCCACGTGTGTGCCACATCAGCCCACCGTACGCCACCTGTCAGTCTGCCATGCTGCCACGTGTTTCTGCCGTACGACCCAGTCACTTGCCACATCATCTTCCACGTCATCATGCTGACGTCATCCTGCCACGTGTCACCCTATCAGTTGTGACACGTGTCACTTCAACATTGGTCCGACCGTACGCCAAATCCGTATGACACGTGTCGCGTCCTGGTGATGCCATGTGTCCCCCATATGGATCTGCCACGTGTCGCCTTCTGGAGCCACCACGTCATCTGTACGGACGTGCCACGTCAGCTATACGGACGTGCCACGTGGACTGTACGGACTGTACAGTCATCCCCTTTTTTTGCCTGTTTGACTTTTCGGACAAAATGCGATATCTCCTCCATACGGACTCCGTTTGACGAAGTAAATATACCACCGGAATCAGGAAGACGAGCCGGACGCAATGGTACAGGTTTCGTCGCATTCCGAGCACTTTCATTTTTGAGCATTTTTCAAGCCCTATCAGGCTTCTGGATCCGATTTCGGATCACCCATGATGAATTTTTTGGTCAATCTAGGGACCTCTTAACAACCCAAGTATGTCAACATCAACACATGTTGTTCAGAGGTAGAAAAACACACATTGATAGAGATGTTCAAGAGGTGTCTAGATGTCTTTTCTTGGACTTATGATGATACAAAGACTTATGACACCTGGATAATCCAACATGTGATCCCCATTAAAGAGGGTGCCAATCCATACAGGAAAATTCTCAAAAAAATACATCCAATTCTCGAATCTCTTATCCATAATGAAATTAAGAAACTGTTAGATGATCGAATCATTTTCAAAGTTTGATATTCAACTCAGGTATCTAACATTATTCCTGTTAGGAAGAATTCAGGATAAATCAGAATATGTATAGATTTTTGGAACCTGAACTGAGCTTCTGACAAATGTGATTACCTTGTTCATGGGGAACAAAGCTTGCAACTCGTCTCTGGCTCCAAGTTGTTTTCTTGATATGATAGGTTTTCATGATACAATCAGGTTCTCATGGCATAACCCAACCGATTGAAAACCACATCCAGGACTAAGTGGGGGACATATGTATACAAAATAATGACCTTTGGTTTAATGAAAGTAGGTGCTACATTTCAAAGGTAAATGTCTATCGCTTTCAAAGGGTTAATTGGTCAAATCATGGTGTTCTATATCGACGATGTCCCTATTTAATCAAAGAAAAGGGAAGATCAGCCAAAACATATGAAATGAATATTTGAATGATGTAGAAAGTATGGGATCTCATTGAATCCAAAAAAGACTATTTTTCGTTGTTTTAGAAGGAATACTAATGGGACATGTGATTTCCAAATATGGAATTTTGGTGGACCTGGAAAGAACAAAATCCATTTTCCAAATCCCTCCACCATATAGTAAGAAATCAATGTAATCCATTTGAGGAAAAATCATGTTCATGAGAATATTTATTCCAGACTTTGTCGAAATTGTTAAACCACTTCAACGAATGATTAAGAAAGATGTTTAGTTCAAATGGGCACCTATAAAAAAGGAAGCATTTGAGAATATCAAAGTTGCTATAGTTGTTTCCCCATCTCTATGAAGTCAAGATTTCACCAAACATTTCTTACTATACACCTTTGCGTCTGATCATTCCTTTGAAACAATGCTCACATAGAAGGATGATCAATGAGACAAATAACCCATCACATTCATGAGAACTGTACTACAAGGTGCTTAGCTGAACTATCCACCAGTAGAAAAACAAGATTTCGTTTTCCATAAAACAATCAAATGGTTTAGACCTTACATTTTGAAGAATCACACGAAATTTATCGTCCCTCATTTGGAGGTCAGATGTCTTTTCATCCAACGAGATATGGGGGAGAGACAATTTAATTGGATGATGAACTTACAAGAATACGACCTGGAGTTTAAACCAACCAACGTCATTAAAGGTCAAGGCATTTTTAAAATGATGACATAGGATACCAACGATGAATATCAAGAAGAGGACAAATGGAAATAGGAACCAATGATGTATACACAACATGATCTTTACATCCTAGCGGTTGAAGGATCATACTATAATGATCTCAATTATTACCTTCAACACGACACAACTCTAGATCACCTCAACGCCAAACAGAAAAGAGCACTCAGACCGAAGTATCTTCAATATCATCAGGTACATGATGTTATACTTCGAAAGAACTATGATGGAGTATTACTTTGGTGCCTAAAAAATCAAGACGTAGATAAATTCCTTAAAGATATGCATGATGGGACAACAAGAGGCCATTTCTCAGGAGACACAACAACTCACAAGATATTGAGAGTTGGATACTACTAGCCTACACAGTTCAAAGATGCACATGCATTTTTATGAAGATGTGAAGCATGCTAGAAGGCCGCAGAAAGAGAGTATAAAGATGATGTCCCACTCCAACTTGTTATTGTTGAAGAACCTTTCAAATAATGGGGGTTGCACATCTTTGGTGAGACTAATCCCCATTCCTCCAAGAAACATAGGTATATCCTAAATGATACTAATTATTTTATGTGATGGACTGAATCAATACCTCTGATCAAGGTGAATGAATAAGTAGTGATTAATTTCCATGAACAATACATTATCACAATGTTTGGGGTACATAACTCTCTCATATTTGATAATGCAACTTATTTTCCATCATTGAAGTTATCTAAGTTTTCTTTAGAAAAGGGAATTACTTTTAAGTACTCATCCAAATACTATCCTCAAGATAACGGTTTGGATGAATCCACAAAGAAGAACCTAATCCATATCCTCAAATGAACCGTAGCTGATCAACAAAGAAATTGGCACAAAGCTCTACAAAATGTGCTCTGGGATGATCATGTCACTCCTAAGGCCTCTATAGGGACTTTTCCATGTATCCTTGTATATAGGAAAGATATTGTTTTACCCAAAAACATATACCTTCCTTCTTTACACCTCACCCAACCATCTCGAGGGAGTGAATGTCCTGTCATCCAACGACATATCAATACCTTGTTGAAACTAGAAGAAAATTGTGCTAAATCTAAAAGCTAATTTGAAACTCATCAACAAACTGTTAAACATTGATTTGATAAGAAATCTTATGGTGATAAAGAGTTCCAAGTTGGGGATTTAGTCCTCAAATGGGACAAGCCACATGAAGATAAATGAAATCATTTGAAATTCCAACAATTATGGCTTGGGCCCTACATTATTAAAGAGAAAATTGGCCAGGGTACTTATCGATTACAAAATATTCAAGGAGAAGTTGAAGTTATCCCCATTAATGACTAGATTCTCAAGAACTATATTATATAGCCTTCTTGGAAACTCCCTCCTTGTGGATACCATTTTACAGAGATTCAAGGCTTCGCCCAATGTGTCTCCATTTCTTTTTCTAGGCACCACAACCCTCCATTTTCTTGTCATGTATGTACAAAATCCTCTCAAGAAAATGGGGCCCCTTTTTATTTTTTCAACCTTTAAAATATCCCCAGTTGGTTTCTTCATCTTGGTCTAAAATCGTTCCTCAAGTCTCACCTTTCCTAAGTTCACATTCCTCAAATCAGAAGCATTTAGAAATTTTCAAGATTGTGTCTTTTTGGATTTTTCAACAAAGTTAATTGAAACTCATCCAATGTGCATTGGAGGAGTTACCTTCAACTCCTCCAATGTGATCTGAGGATTTCCCCCTAACTTTTTTGATGATCTTTGACTAGTTCATTATTTTTTTCCCAATTGGCCTCTTCCATCGACCGACTTAGACATGAAATTGGAAGAGTTGGAGTCAACTCCTCCAATTTCATTGGAGAAGTTGTTCCCATATCTCCCGACGAATACTAAAACACTTTGTGCTAATTTCCCTGATGTACATCAGAGGACTTCCCACAAATTCCTCCGATGTACATTGTAGGACTTACTAGCAACCCTGCCGAGTTTTAGTGATGCCACCTAACCACATTTAATGTTGAAATTGTCTGACTTATAAATTCATTTTTTTCCCATCCATTCTCGTTAATTCATTTGAGCACCAAGGACAGAAAGGTATTTCCTGAGAAATATCATGTCGAGCCCTAACCTACTCATCCTCAACTGATTACAAGTCTCCATGTGTCAGCAAGATCCAAGTGATCCCTCGATGCCTAGTCCTAGAAATTTTATATGGTTAGGGTTTTCTTTGCTATTTCTTTTCCCTTCCTTTTAAAAGAGAAAAAAAACCTCTCCCACACGCCTCTCAATGATCATTTTCTACAAGTCCAAGGAATTACCTTGGTGGGACACAATAGCACCTCGAGCCCATTTGAAAAATATAGGGTTAACATAACACTACCTGATACAATCCCTTTGGCCATAATTTTTTCACAGACGCAAACAAAGAACCCTAAGACTCGATTAAGATATAAAATCTCCTTTCTATCTCATTTAGTTGCAATTGATATAATAGTTACTTTATCCTCAAGAAGGGTCGAATTTGACCCCTTGGTTATGGTCCCTTTGAGGCTTAATTGTTTTCGAAAATCTCCCATGGTGGATCGGTGACCTTAATGCACAAAACTCCCAGAACCATCATAAGACTTTGTATGAACTCACCCGATAGCCATCGACCAAGTTCACATAAACTTTCCCGACTCACAATTATAAACAATTAGAGTACTTACTCTTAACTCCTCTGATGTATCGAAGGAGTTCCTATTAACTCCTCCATTCCATCAAAGTAGTTAATCTCAAATATTTCGCTCACCCTCAACGTCATTTCTTTATCAGAGCTCTTAACATCAACTAGGTCGATAGTCATTGGAGTTTTTAACATTAACTATGTTTATATTCATCAGAGCACTGGTCATTAACATTTCTAATTTTCATCGGAGAAGTTGACATTAACTCGTCTGGTTTTGAACTTATAATAACTTTTAAAGCCATTTTCTTCTCTGATTTTCACCGGATTACTAAGCATGGCTGCTATAATTTTATCATCATCAGATGATGATATCCCACCAAGCATCAACTCAAGTGAGTCCTCTGGTATTTCAATATTCTTGGTTAGACTAAATTTTTCATTAGTTGTGATTTTAATCTTCGCACTAGTCCCACCTTTTCCTTGCAGGTTTAGATATGACTCCCAAAAGAGCATCAAGTAAGGCATCTATCATTGAGGCCTCTGGTAGTGGTCCAAAGACCCAAGATGAACCATATGCATTTGGAGCCACATATGGTGACACCTATGAACTCTTGGATAAGCAGGGTTAGACACTAAAGTGGGGTGATATGTATCACATGTTTAAGAAATCAAGTTTCCCTACCGAGGCCGAAGAGAAAGATGATCTAAAAATATTAAAAAATATATGGAGATCTGGGATACTCAGAGTCGCAGCCCACATTATTGTCTTTCCTTGTCTCGATGCCATCATTTGGATCATAAAACATGTTGACCTGGGAAGTAGATGTGTTCACAATGCCAAAGGGGATCCCATAACATCATTTCAACCCAAGGACTTGGAAAAATGTCATCACCTTGACAAAGGAGAAAGAAAGCTAGATAATAATTTTCTTGACAAGTTCCAATACACAACTAAATAACTATGCCCCAAGTGGTACAAACCAGATAAATAGTTCAAGCACAGGCCCAAGGGAGGTTACCCCACAATTTCCTCGAGGAGACCCTACCAATATATGGTTTCTATATTGTGTTGATTGTACGATGAACTAGATGCATCTCAGTTCTCCCTATCATACATGCCTTTGATCTATTATTGTGCATATGAGGGATTTTTGTTCAATTGGGATGACATTTTATCAGTAAATTTGACAGTGGCTATCCCCACGATCATAAAATATCGTCTCGAGACCTTCCCAATTTTTCATATGTTCTCATACCTCATAGACATTATGTGTGTATCCCATCAGTACCCAAGGATGGGATGGAAATGTCAGCCCTCAGATCTAGAAATCCACATATACTGTAAAGTTCTTTGGGAGCACAAGTATCAAACATAACATCAGAAGATACGTGAACATTTCTTGGCTCCCCTATACAAATTCATATTTTGTACAACGACCCCATGCATGGATGATAAGGAGATAACCTTCATAAGAAGAATTGAGAATTGGTATCTCATGGAACATGGAATCTATATAAGGGTGTTCGGTGCTATGAATCCCTCTCATCTGCTTCCTCGATTTGTGACTGATAAATTAATGCTCTAGGAAATAGCGTATCAAACAATAATCCATGGAGTAGGGGGGAGATTGTACCGGGGTAAGAAATAAATATGGCCACCACTACCGCTATATGTAGGCAGCTACTTCTTTGAAAACACCAAACAAGCACAAGAAGAGGTAAACACTCTCTTGTCTTACCATTTTGGAGAAGAGTCGTTCTGAAGGCATGACCCCAAAAACGTTGTAAAATACCACTTCAACAAAGTAGGGCTCCCCTGGGAATACATGACAAAGATTTTGGATGAGGAGGAAGTGCATCAAAATGCATAGAGAAATGATGACATCATATTCCAGTGGTCGGGTCAACCCATAGGAAGGATCGTAGATGAAGAAAGAGAAAGAGAAGAAGCTCAAAGAAGGTAGAATAGGAATCAATAGAAGGATCATCCCCCATTTCCATCTCTGGGCACTGAGGATCGATAAAAGAAGAAGAAACACCAGCCGATAAGAAAATGAGAGATAACATGAAAGTCTACAAGAACCAAAATGATGCTACCAAGAAGAAGAGGAAGATTGAAGTAGAAAAGGATAAATCCATATCTGAATTAGCAACCTTAGATAAAGCTGAAGAAAATGACGCAACATAAAGGGACGCCGAATAGAAAGCGACAATGAAAAAAGGAATGGAAAAAGAAAGAGAAGTCGTGTAAAAGGAAACCAAGGAGGTGGATGGTAAGGCAACTGAAGAAGAGAGACAAAAGAAATATGCTAAGACCAGGAATGATGACACTCAACTAATGGATACTGGCACCCAAGAGGTATCCATAGTAGGCACCAACACACAAACACCATACAATGGTTTAGGACTAGGGATTTGGGTTCCGTTTCAACCAAGTTAGGTCCTTAATCTGAGAAGATTCACTTATGACAACAAGATTGTGCAAGATCGTGCAAGAGGAAGTAAACAAAGTGCCAAAAACCTGAGGAATATCATTCTCAGTCCTTACACAGGTTCCCATAATAGGAGATTTAAGAGAAAATCCAATAGCCACTGCCTCAGCTGGCACTGCTTTCATGAATGCTAATGAAGACAATAATCAAAGGTTATGCTTGCAGAACCAGGAAAATGAAGCCAAAATCAAGGAACTAGAACATAAAATCCTGCAAATGAAGGTAGACGAGAGAAGTGTCCAGAGCTTCAGGGAAAGCGCTGAGAAAGTAAGTACAAATATGGAAGAAGCCATAATATATATGTATGTACATTTTCATCTCTTATAGCAAGCCGCCACCACTATTATAGATCGTCATAGTCAGGTACAAGCAAAGATGACACAATTTAGCATGATCTTGGAAAGGATGGGTTACACTGACCAATGGATCACAGAGAATCTTGATGCATCGAATGAGCTTTATTTCCCCTCTAAAATGGAGAGGAAAACAAATATATTTTCATTAGAATGTTTTTAACAAGATGGGAAAGGAGCTGAGAAAGAAACTACCAAATCAATGGAAATATGCTTGAAACTATGCAAGGGCACTCAAGAATTAATTAAAGTTTGTCGACTTCCATTAGAAGAACTTGGGCAGAACCTGGTCATGGAGGAGTTAGAGGAAAAAATTCAATACAACACTAACCATCGGTGAATAGTCACAAAATCAACCACTAAAATGACCACAGACTTGATAGAGCAACATATTGTACAACCTACCAAAGTCCACACCATGATCCAAGCATTCATGGCTACTTTGTCTAAATATATGCAAGCCATTGAAGACAACTTAGCTATGCACGTTGCAATACTAGAGGAATTACTCTATCGAAGGATCATTTCTTTATATGACCATCTAGAGGTGTGGACAATTTACCTCTAAGACATGAATCCTGAATATGACAAAATAACAATCAGAAACTACTATTACATATCTTCTATTTTGTCTTGTTCTCAACCAACTCCTATTTTGTCTTGATTATGTATACTTGTCACTAAGCAAAAGGGAACTAAATAGTTTGTAATAGATGCTTCAAGAGGAATGCAAAGGGTCACATAGCAGTTACAAATAATTGTATAAATGAAAGAAGATGCCCATTTTGTAGGGGATTTTCAAGCACTTTATAGAATCAAGAACTAATTTAAGGACATACACTCTGTTAATGAATATTGAGAAGCCCCGAGGGACAATTTTTGAAGAAAGAACAATTTATGTGTGAAGATATCTTTCTATGAACTATTTCTAGTGGGATGTATTTTATTCACATTGAATATAAGAGTGTTTGTTTGCTTGTAGACCGATCTTATGCATTCAATGTTATTCTACAGTTTTGATTATTCTTTCATATATATTCAAGTCTTGAGCTTGTTGAATTGTTAACGTATGGAAAAATATAATTTAGACTATTTTGGTTATATGTATGTATGGACATGTTTATGACCTCGCACCTTCATTTCAACTACCCATGTGGGGGTTTTATGTAGAGTTTGGTTTCATTTACAACTCACCTGGTTACTTTAGTATTCTCCTAGCTAGGATAGGGTAGGATAGATTAACAATAGATTAGATTTATTTTAATACATGGTCTTCATATACATATTTAAATTCCATAACTATCCACCATCCACCTTCATCAATAGACTGGACTGCAACCGATAAAACCCAAAAAAACAACAATGGTAGTCAGGCCAAATTATGGATGGGTCTCCTAAACCAAATGACGCATAGTCTAGTTGGGACCGTGTACCGAGGAGTACCCCTTACTGTTGCAGTGTGAATTATTCCCCATCAACATAGTGTTAGTATCAAATAATGACAACACATGATCACTAAAAACATTCACTATAATTTTGGCAGCTTTCTCGAGCTCATACTGCTCTTCTAATCTTTTGATTTTCTGCTTGAGCACAACTGCATATTTTTCCTCTATTTGTACCTCGTCCATAGTTTCCTATTTAATTACTAGCCCATATGCCACGAGGTCAGAAAATGTAGCATTTATTACATCCATAACTTGATCTTCATTCATATAAGCTAAATTTTCCCCTGTTTCTGATTTCCTCTTTCTATGAACTTTCTTGACAATACTCTAATTTATTTTGTTGTATGAAAATAGTTCCAAGTCTGCAACTTCTTATGTCATTCCTGAACCATGAGGCACCACAGTTCCAAGAATCCTAGCTGTAATTACTTTTTCAATTTTAGAACCGTTACCTTTATCCAATGTTGAAGTTGATTCATTAGTTTTTGAATCTTCCTTATTGTTGTTTGTAGGTTCCCCTGTTTTCTTGTTGATTTGATCTTGTTGCTTTGAATCCGTTTTCTTCTCATGTTCTTGTTCTTCAAGATCTTTCTTCCTTTGCTCTAGTTCTTGCAGTTTTCTTTGTTCCTACGCTTTTTATTGTCGTATTAAATCTTCTTCTTGATGTTTCTTTACTTATACCAACTTATTTTCTTCTTCTATCTATTGCTGAGCTTTTAACTCTGCCTCAAGTTTCTCTTTTGCTGCTACAATTTTCTTTTACTCCTCTTCTTGGGATTTTCTAAGATTTTCAGCCTCTAATTTATGCTAAAGTCTAGCTTGTTTTTCTTCTAAGGATAATCTATTGAATATTATAGCTTATTTATTCTTTAACCTCTCCTCCACTTCACTGCATGAGTCAAGATCTTGATAGATTAACTCATCATCCCATCTTTCATGAAGATAGTGCCAAGCCCAAAACAATATAGCTACAATGTTTTGACATTAACCCCTATGGATCATGATTTCTGAATTTACCTTGAGGAAGTATAAATTGAAGCATTAAATTACCCTCTTGCTTGGCATGATTGGATTTTAAAATCTTATAATTCCCAATGTAAAATTTATAAGGGACGAACAATTTCCTTCTAACATCTTTGGCAAGAAAATATTTAAAACCATGTAGGATGGTTTGATAAGCAATTTTAGACAACACCAATTTGTTTGGCACATGTTTTGGCAGCAGACGGGGAGCTTATATTTCTCCAAATATGATTTGTAAACTCATGTGGATATTCCACTCGAATAGTTCATCACAACAAATCTGATAAATAATTGAAATCTTTATTATTAAGGTTATTTTTCCTTTAGATTTCTAGAATATTTTGTTACTGGTTTTTTTGCTTATGCATGGAATAGATAAAATGTGGAAAATAGAGAAAAATAAAATACAATCACACCATCCACAAATAAACACAATATATGACCTGGGAAACTCAACATGAGAGAAAACCCAGCTAGAAGGTGAGGTTGCTCTGCTCTCTTTTCTCTGGTATAGAAATGATGCAAGTAAAGAGAAAGAGGCACTATTTGTGGAGTTTCCTTTGACTTGTGGCCTGTATGGCTACTACATAATTTCTCATCCTCTATTATGTTCACATAATACCACTCTCAATTTTTTTTTTCAACTATGGAACAAGATACAATGCAAAATAATGGAACCCCTTCTCCTCCTAATGTCACGGTATTTAACATATCCCGATAGCCATCTAGGGGTAGTTTTTTGACTTCCTCAACCCTTAATTGTGATAGGGTTTTGGAACTTCTAGAATATTCTTGAAATTACATATGTATATAGCCCCATATGCATGAGTAATGGGGGATGACGTGGCATCCTCTCGTACAACATGGTGGTCAACACAGTAGGTCAACTTGCGAGAGGCATAACTTTTGAATATGAGCTCTAATTGACACAATGTTTTCACCGTTGGAAAGGTCTTGATGTGTATAATAGATTCATGGTGTATGATCCATGTTTTGAAATTTTAACCCCAAAAAATTTCATTTGATGCCTCAAAATGGCCCCAAAAGGTTCCGGACCCCAATTTTCCAAACTAGGACCTACCACTAAAATGGCCCTGCAAGATGATTCCTCCAATTTTTTACACTATGAAATAGTCGATCTAGATGAAAAAAAATACAATGATCCAAGCTATATCATATATCCCCATTTAGGGAGGATTTTGTTCCCCAAAATATTACTGAATGAGGTGAGTAAAATTTTCCTCTACCTTCTCCCTAAAGTACCACTTTGCTTTGCTTGGAGGTTGTCCTTTCAACCCAATATGCCAAAGGTCATCTTGTCCCTGTCTTGTAGATCTATAAAACTTATAATAAATTGTGTCCTCTTCCAACTCTGCATGAGCATCTAGTTCTAAGTCCTCTATGGAAGGTAGGACCTTCTCCTCCTCCTGATCCAACATGAAAGGTGTTGACAATTAAAATCGCAATGAGGAATTTCGCCTGTAAAGTATTGATAAAGCCTATTATATAAAATATGATAATAAGATGCAATACTAGTAGGTGGGATCCTCTTGTAGAATGGAGGCTTAGAGATAGTCATATCACACTTTTCATGCTGTTGTTTTGATACTGCTTACAAAGTCTTATATGGTTGATGATGCAGTCTTGTTTTTTTTTTGACATAATGGCAGGTGGATAATGCTTTTTATGTGATGTTCCTTTATTCTAAGCTCAAATTCTATGTTATGAGTGGCATATACTACAATTGTTACATTTTATGATATCACCATGAGTATTACTTGGCTACACCTACACAAGACATATGTTAGTAACAACATAAAACAAAGGAAATGGAAAGAAACTTATAACAAAAATTCCAAAAGGGACTATACTATGTTATGTTAAGAGGTTGTGTGCAAATGAAATGAAAAGAAGTTAGTATTAATCCTAGCTAGCAATGGTTAGTGGCTATGCGAATTGTATTTGAGTTATATTGGGCGCATTTTGATATATGATATGGTATGGTTTTGGAAATGGTTAATATAGATTTTGGGTGGCGCAATTGGCAAACAATATGTCGCAAGTTTCAATGTATGGAATTAATGGCATGGTTAATGGTATGGTTTTTGGATGGATTTCGTGTACTATGAAATTGAATGTGAGGAATATGGAAGCGACATGCATTAAATGCACATCACTCCATATTTCTCCCATCGGGCCGTCACCCTAGCATGGTTATTGTTTCATTTGGTTTTGCTGACAGTTAAGCTCTGAGATTCAAGCCTGGAAGGAACTGCTCGACCAGATCTCCCTTTTTAAAGCCATTGGTTACAGGTATGGTTCTTTTTTCTGATCCATGAATTTCACTCTATGTATGAAATAAATGATGGCTCAAAATGTGTTGGTTTGTGTTTTCCTGAGATTGACAACTGTGTAAACGCATGGGTCTTCTCTCTGGAATGACTGTGTGGTTATTTGTTTTGCAAATGATAGAATTGGTTTGTTGAAGTTATGATTTCGTTGGTTGTTCTTTGTGGTGAAAACTTTGATGGCTCTCTATTGTTTTAATAAGTTATGGGTATTTTGTTGGAGGGTTTCAATTTGTTTAGCCTTGCTGGCCATTCCCTCACAGTTATGGTAACTATGTCCAGTTGTATTCGGGTTGCTGTATATTTTTTCAAACTACCTTTTGGTCACTGTGTATCTTCCAGAGCCACGGTCATGGGTTATTCACTTGGTCGTGGTATTATTTTTGTGGTATTGGCATCAACGGGTTGGTTATGGGATGGCCATTATGCCAAGATGTATGTCTTATGGTTGTTGGTGATACCTCGGGTATGCATTTCCATTGGCATTGTTAGAAATTGGTTCGGCCCTTGAGAAAGGCACGAGGGTTATGCCTCTGTGTGTCTTGATATTTTTTGTTTTCCAGTAAGCAATTGTTGCCTACCCTACCCGGTGTTGAATTGTCACATTATTACACAAACGGAGAGTTATAAAATCCCATGGTTCCACCGTGCTTGTTTCGAAGGTCGCTGCCTATTGTTGATATGTTCGACCTCGAGTCTCTCTATTATTTGATGACCGAGTGAACTCTTGATTCCTTCTTGTGTTCACTGTTACAAAGCCCAATTTTGATAACTCCAAGTATTCACACTCTGGTCAGGTATCTTGTTGACTATCATGGATTGGTTAAGTGATTATGAAAGTTGCTTTGAGTATTGTCTCATCTTTGTTTGTTTGAGTTGAAGGTTATGATTGGGGATGTGAATTGGTATATAACCAAGGGGATGTCTCCTTTTGTATGACATTTGCGTCGAAAACCTAGCTCGTTTTATCAATTGTTTGATTGGTCCAGTGATAATGTACAGTTAGAGGGTTTCCTTCTTTTCATTATGCGTTGGATTGTTGTATGCCTACAACATGGTGTCAATCATTAGTTGGTGGATGTTGTATGTATTATTTTCCCCAATCGGGATCATTGCAAGATAGGGAAAGTGATGACTATGATATCGTAGTTTACTGTGTATAGATTATGGAGACATCGTGTGTTATTTTATTTGGTTGCACCATCAGTAATGAAAATCGGGTTTTTTATTATGGTTTCATTGCAAGTTTTATTGGTTAATATTATCAAAAGAATGAAATCAGGCAAGTTTTAAAAGGTCTGTTCAAATTAGGAAAAGACCTATGTCTATGTTTGATTTGGGGAATTGTGAACTATGAGCATTGGTTGATATTTTATAGAAGTATATGTTGGACAAAGATGAAGCAATGTGATTGTGTTTTCCTTTTGATGTTATTTAAATGAAATTAAAATAAATGAAATGATACAAGTATTCTCTTAACAAGAATGTGAAATGCATAGTGATTCTAAGTATGATTATATACTATGTTAATTGAGAAAGTTTGAAAAATGGAATGTGGAACAGTGAAAAGTTTTGACACACATGAATTGTTAATTGGTATTGGTATCTTTGCATTGAATACATAGTTTTTTTTTTATGGATTACTTAATTAGTTTTACGAACAATATCCATTCTTTCCCCTTGTTACAGAGAAATCCCCCTGCAGACAAGTGGATTCCCTCTTGGGCTCTATACTCCTAAGACCAAGACAGAAAGGGTGCTAATGTTGGTCACTGACATCCTTTTAAACCTAGCTAAACTAGTGTATAGAGAAGAGGAATAAAGGTGTACCTTTTTAATGATGTTCGTCCTCGCACAGTACGAGTTGAGATTTGGTCCCCAAGCTCCTTGATAAGTCCTACAAAACAAACAAATATAGAAAAATATTCCTATTCTACTAAGATTAGCTTGAAACTAGATCTATCTAATAGAGACAAGTTCATGTAGAATAAACACAACCTTGAAAGAAACAGGCCAAGCACATATGTATATTAATGAGAACGATAGAGAATACTTACAGACCTTTGATGAAGGTGCAACATCCTCTCCTATCTCTCCTTGTCCAACCCTTTGCTCAAATAATCCACACAAAATGATGATGCTTTACTGATTATCTCTCTTATGAGATCATAAGTTTGATGCCTCTAAACTCCCATATATTTCACCATGAGAAGGTGTCTTTATATAAGCTTAGAGAGACCCAACCACCTTACAGATTCTTGGGATAGGTTGAGGATATTTTTCCATTAGTTGTGGATCCTCCCTAAGATCCAGCCTTGACCTCAGATTCAAATCCAACCAACTCCAGAGATGAGGGGGAGTTTTCCCTGATTTTCCTCAACAACCAAAGATTCCCTCAAACAGCCCAAAACTCCCTCAGAATGGGGCACCGAGTGTTGCAACACTCCCCCAAAGAAGGGTAGGGAGAGTTGGAACTCCCTGACACTGGGTAGGGGAGCACTACCCAAAATATCCTTGAAAAATCCCAACAGTCCCCCAGAAGGGTGCACAGAGTGCTAGAACGCTCCCCCAAAGAGGGGTAGGGAGCATTGGCCTTCAAAATTGATTTTTAAGTTGTTTTCTTCATGGAAAATGATTTTTACTCTTAATCAAATGATTTGTCTTCCTTAAACCAGTCTTTGAAGGTGTCTTAAGTGTCTCTGTGATGTCGTTAGAGACACGACATAGGCGATATGGAAGTATGATGTTTATGACACTTGCGACCAAAATGTGGCACTTGCGACACTTTAAATGATGACAATAGGTCATCATTGAAGTGAGTGATTTTGATGTGTAACAGATTTCCCCCCAAAGTGCGAAGTTAAAAGACAGGAACTAATGATTGAAGTACTTTGTAGACTTTTTTGAGAAAGGGTATAGACTCAGAGAACCTGGAAGAAGCTGCCACTAAGGTTACCAACTACAACAATGATGATTGGTAGGGAGCGCTAGAACTCTCGAACTGTCAACTGTTTCCCCAGGCATCACTGTTGTAGTAAATCAAAATCCAAGGGTTCCTGGACTACCATAACATCAATAAAGATAGTTTTCCTTCCCAAAGTTATGGGAAACTGAGGAAGGACCCCTAAAGGGTGACTGGTTCTTCTGTTAAAAGAAAACAGAGTCTAGGTAACCGACACAAGATGAGGATAACCCAAAGCTTGACAAGCAA
Organism: Picea engelmannii; assembly: GCA_009831015.1. Classification (NCBI taxonomy): domain Eukaryota; kingdom Viridiplantae; phylum Streptophyta; class Pinopsida; order Pinales; family Pinaceae; genus Picea; species Picea engelmannii. The sequence goes on from ML824947.1 coordinate 29,454, forward strand.
TAAAGGACAAAATACTAATGAATGAACCTTTGTCTATTAATGTCTGAGGAATGTCCTGAACACAAACTTGTATTGTACTATTGAAAGAAATGTGGGAGGGAAGATGAGCTCCAGTTAACGCACCCCAATCAAAAAGGATGGCCTCATTATTTGGAGGGGGTTTCATGGAAGGAGGAGGAATACCCCCCACATGGTAGATTTTGTATCAACGAGAAAAACGTAGGAAAAATCGGGTTTAATCTCTAGCGGGAGAGTATGATAGATTGATAAAAACATCAAATTGACCACTTAGGTTTCATTCTCTAAGGGGAGAATGGGGTCGGCAGGTGGAAACAGATCGACGGCTTGGGTTGCACTCTCTAACGGGTGAGCGAGATCGACCGAAGATGGGATTGGATCAACCAATTTGTCAACTGGTTCAACTAAGGACGTGACCAAATTGACAACATGATCAACCAGACTGACCGATGAAGGGACTGAAACAACCACTTTGGTACTCGTCAGAGGAGGAGTGAGATTGATCACATTGGAACTCTTCAGATGAAGGGTGGGACTGAAAAATGATGGGACTGGATCAATAACTAGGGTTTCACTTTTCATATGAAAAGTGGGGCTGATCGATGACAGAACTAGATCAACTACTTTGGTTAGTGGTTCAACCGAGGATGAAACTAGATTGACGACTTGATCAACCAGACTGACTGGGGATGGAACCAGATTGACCATTCCATCAACTAACAATGGGTTGGGGGAAATATTATGATAACCAGTTGGAAGTTGAAGCTTTTCCAAAAGAGAAGAAGCCTCATCCATACAAGGACAAAGGTGAGAATAATTATCACCTTCGCATAACATACAAGGAAACTTGACAGTTGTCTTCTTCTTACCAACCTTAACATCACTAGTTGACGAGGTTTCACCAACATGTTTAGCAGAGGTCAATGACATGGAGGACCACATTTCTAAGACCTTGGGAAGACCAGGGAAATCCCTTAGAAAGTGGTCACCCTTACAAAGACTGCAAGGGAATTTGGGTTTTAGATTCTTCGTTTTAATCTTATCAACCTCATAAACACTCCCAGTACTATTAATAGTAGTTGGTTACTTGGATCCAACATCTGATGTAGTTGGAGGCTTGGTCCCTTTCTGGTTCTTCTTCTTCTCTTTCTGTTTCTTCTTCTTCTTAACAACTTGGATACTCTCTTTAGAGATTTCATTAGGCGAAGAAGGACAAATGGAAGGAGACCTAACGGGTGAAGAAGGAGAAAGGTCGACATGAGGTTGATGTGTGGGTGGTGTGCTTACATCTCAAGAAGCTACATTCAATATCACCAGAGTGGAAAACAACCATACCGGTAACCCAATTGTGAGACTCGAAAGGCTCAAATTAGTGATGTAAGGAGGACCAACATTTCCATAAGAAGGAAAAACAAAGGGTTCCCCTAGCAAAGGGGTTCCTTCAATGGTCATTCCGGTAATTGATGCCATAAAAATAAAGATCCAACGTAGATTCTGCTAGGGAGAACAAACAACACACACTAAAAATCTAGTAAGCAAGAAAGCAAATAAACCTTCTCAAAATGAGCACACTAGTTGGGGATGAAATCCAATGTTGTAGGAACAAAGTAAGAAGGGGATGAGATAGAGCAGGTGGAGAAGTTATGTTGACGACCTTCTTAATGAACTTATGCCCTGGTGCAATCTCCCACACATAATCGTGGGTATACCCTCCAAGGAACCCGAGTGAGTTTGGCCAACGTCTATTCCAAGTACTGCGAAGACTTGCCCCTCCACAGTCACCTTGTGTAAAGACCCTAAAGAGATAGGCCACTAAGGTTACCAACTATAATAATGATGGTTGTGGAAACAATCGACAGTCCGATCCACACACAAGGGCATGGTATCTGGCCCGAAATAAACTTGAAACGCTTCCACTCATCATTGTGGGATTACCTTCAAGCGACCCCCATAATACGCGTAATATCTACACCAATACCAACAAAGCAGGCTGAGTAACTCTGCCAGTTTTAATGCGACCTCAGGTTTGACCCTTGTGTGAGAAGGGCTTCCCAGGACAAAATGTAGTAATTGGATTTCACTGCTCCCTAACACAAGATTATATGTTTGTTTGCAGCTTTGGAAAATTATCTTTCACACCTATTCCAAAGCCCTACAACTAATCTGATGTAGGTTTTCTACCAGAAAATATAAAAATGTCTAATCAATTTTTAGTTTAGTGCTTTATTTCTAAGGCTGTTGTTAATCAAAAGGAAAATGGCGTGGACAATATGGTGTTTTGACCGACTCGAAAGTTATGCAAAGAGATGAATATGCAATCTTTTCATTTCGATGAAAGCTATGCTACGAGAAGGAGAAAACATTCATCATTACAGATGCACAATGTCCCAAAAAATAAAAAAAAACATGCAATTCTGCTACTTCAAATGCAAGCTAGTTTCACTACCCAAAAGAAAAAAATGCATTTATCTTCTTTGTTTGATTATGACGTATACAAAAATTAAATACAAAACCTTCAATGCTCCACTACTTTCAATCAGAAGAAAGAGTCATATGCAGATGCAAAAGACACGAAGCAAAAGGGATACAACCAAAGCATGCACTCAAGGCAGTGAGGTATGAAAGAAAACAAGTAGAAACTTGTTCTAGAAAGAAGTAACACCATAAAGGATTCTACAACCAATCAAGCATTCAAGGAATACAATAAAATGCAAGGAAGAATCCAAGAAATGATAGGGAGAAAGAGAAATCACTCAAAATTGTCCTGTCAAAAAAGCAGCTAGAAAAGGAAATTTCACATTTTTGAAAAAGGTTTCAAGCTCCAATCAATAAAATAGGGAGTTATAATCATAAAAAACCATCAAAAACCAATCCAAACAACTTCACAAACCAACCACAGACTCTGGGTAAAGATCTCTTCAAAACAGGCTGCAAAAGACTGAGCATAAGAAGGCAAAAACTGTCAAAAAAGAGACTAACGCTCCCTAACACAAGGGTACAGAGTGTTGCAACGCTCCCTAAAACACTGTAGGGGAGTGTTGGCACTCTGGTATGGCCTAGGGGGGGCTGTTAGTCCTTGCGGAAACTCAAAAAAAGAGCAAACAGTTGCAAAAACTCACCCGAAATGGATGAAAATTGGTGAAATTGCTACTGAAGGTAGGAGAAGGTGAATGGATGATGAAAAAATAGGAATTGCTTGGGAAAATGACCTCAAATATCAAATGTAAGAGAGCATAGATATTTTAATTTCCTTACAACAATTTTCATTCAATCAAATGAGTGAGAAAACAATAGATCGACTCTAAATCTCAGGGAAGAAGAGTGACTCAAAGAAAGGAAAATAGATGTCAAAAATCCAAACAAAACATCATTAATCCTTATAAATCAAATATTTGGAGACTAACCAAGGACACATTAAGATAGCATTAACCCTGAGTGGATGAATCAACAAAAATAAGACTGAGAAACCAACTCCCAAGAAGCTTTTTGCAGAAAAAAGACCAGTGCTCTAGTGTCAAGGGCACCAGAGCATTGCAACACTCTGTGGGAGGCTGAAAGGGAGTTCCAACTCTCTGGTAGTAGAGGAAGGGGAGCGTTGGTTTCTCATAACTCAAAAAAATGGCCCAGAAATAAATAAATAAATAACTCAAGAAAAATGCATAAATTCAATGTGTAAGAAGAATCCAAGAGCCAACAACACATTTAAGGATTAGAGACATAGCATGAATAAGGTCTAATGGTGAGAAAAGGAAAAAAACAAGACCAAGGAAAAGAAACCAAAACTGAAGGCTTCGATCCCCAGTGGAGTCGCCAATTTCTGTTACAGGAGAATCTCCTTGCGGACAAATGGATTCCCTCTTGGGCTCTAGAATCCTAAGACCAAGACATAAAGGGTGATAATGTTGATCACTGACATCCCTTTAGAATAAGCTAAACTAATCAAAGAAGAAAGGGAAGAAGGTATGAGTACCTTCTATGAAGTTTGTCCTCGCTCGATCTGGGTTGATCTTGATCTCCAAGCTCTTCAACAAACCATGCAATCGAATGAAAAGAAAAGACAAAACATATTTCCTATTCTACCTTGATTATCTTCACACTAGATCTATCCAAAAGGAACAAGTTCATGAAACATACACAAACTTAAAGGAAACAGGCCAAGCACATATTTATATTAATGAAAACAAATAAAAGTTCTTACAACCATAGATATAGATGCAGCAGCTTCACCAAGCTCTCTTTGTCCAGATCCTTGCTCAAACGTTCCACGATCAGAATGACTGTAACTTTCACTGATAAATCTCCCTTATGAGATCATAAGTTTGATGCCTCTAAACTCCCATATCTTTCATCATGAGAAGGCCTCCTTATATAATCTTGAGAGACCCAACCATCCTTCTCTTATACAACATGCCATTCCCATCAAGGAAGGCATAAAACCAGTTAGGCAAAAGCAAAGACCTATCAACCCTACACTAGAAGCAACTATTCGAAAGGAGTTGGAAAAACTCTTGAAAGACAGAATCATCTTTCCAGTCAAATATTTTGAATGGGTTTCAAATTTAGTTCTTGTTTAGGAATCCACTGATCATATAAGATTATGCATTGATTTTCGTGCATTAAATTGGGCTATTATAAAAGAGCACTTTCCTCTCCATAATATGGAAATGTTTTTGCAGCAAGTCGCAGGGTCACAAATAATGTCCTTACTTGATGGTTTTTCTATTTACAATCAAATCAAGGTAAAAGGGGCACATAAATATAAAACCACCTTTATTACTCATTGGGGCACCTTGAATTATGAACGTAGGCCTTATGGCTTATCTGATGCAAGTGCCACTTTTAAAATACCTATGCAAGTAGCTTTTGACGATTCGATCGACAATATTATTCATATCTACCTTGATGATCTAATCATGTACTCTAAAGGACTATCAATCATCTCAAAGTTTCAAAAATTATGGTTGGGTCCTTTCAAGATCGCTTTTGTCCTGGGTACAATCTCTTACATTTTAAAGGATTTACAAGAGTGATTGTTCTCCTACAGCACTAACAGTTCTCACTTAAGCATTACGTCGAACCAACTTGAAAAGTTTTAGCGTTGTTTGGATTTTCTGTATATTAGTAGTCTAGTTCTCTTTTCTTTTTCACTACTACTTTTCATTTCTTCTCTTACAATAGTTTAAATTCTACTTTATTTAATAGTTTTCCTTCTGCTTTTTGCAATTTTGTCATTTTGTTTCTGTTGTTTTAAATTTTGCAGTTCTATTTCTGTCATGATGTTTATTGCTTTTCATCTTTTAGTTTAATTTTGGTCAAGAATAAGATGTTGGATTAGTTTTTCCATAGTGACACTCCTGCAAGGTATTGTTAGTCAATAACAATCAAGCTTACACAACTGTTACGATGTCCCCCCTGAAAGCATAATTTAATTTGTTATCTGCTTTCACTGCTGTCTTATAAAGAAATTGGTTACCTCCCGCTTTTGCTTTGCATTTCTTCATCCATTTGAGACTTAAAAGAGAAAGTCCATAAAACAAATTCTCCTTGAATTCAAGAACAAATTCTGGTTGAATGATTATGCATACAAGGATAAACCCCCTCATACTTAACATTTTTCATGAGTTATTCCCAAATTCTCGGTCATTTTTCCATTAAATCCGCTCACTTCCCCCTGTTTCATTATCATTTGGGTTATATCTTCTTGGTCCATTGTTCTTTTGGTCTACAAAATCATATATTATGAGTTCTTAATCTATTGGAAACAAATTTCCTTGTGGAGTCATCAGTTTGTTGATGATTAAAATCTCAATGAGGAATTTCACCTGCAAAGTATTCCTAATAATATATAATACTAGTAGGTGGGATCCCCTTGTAGACTGGAGGCTTGGAGATAGTCATATTACACTTTTCCTGCTTCTATTTCGATACTTCTTACAAGGTCTTATATGGTTGATGATGCAGTCTTGTTTTTGTTTTGACATAATGATAGGTGGATAATTCTTTTTATGTGATGTTCCTTTATTCTAAGCTCAAATTCTATGTTATGAATGGCATATACTACAATTGTTACATTTGATGATACCACCATGAGTATTACCTAGCTACACCTGCATAAGACATATGCTAGTAACAACATAAAACAAAGGAATTGGAAAGAGACTTATAACAAAAATTCCAAAAGGGACTATATTATGCTATGTTAAGAGGTTGCATGCAAATGAAATGAAAAAAGTTAGTATTAATCCTAACTAGCAATGGTTAGTGGCTATGCGAATTGTATTTGAGTTATATTGGGCACATTTTGATATATGATATGGTATGGTTTTGGAAATGGTTAATATAGATTTTGGGTGGCGCAATTGGCAAGCAATATGCCGCAAGTTTCAATGTATGGAATTAATGGTATGGTTAATGGTATGATTTTTGGCTAGCTGTCATGTACTACGAAATTGAATGTGAGGAATATGGAAGCGATGTGCAGTAAATGCACGTCACTACATACTTCTCCCAATGGCCAGTCACCCTAGCAAGGTTATTGTTTAATTTGGTTTTGTTGACGGTTAAGCTCTGAGATTCAAGATTGGAAGGAACTGCTCAACCAAATCACCCTTTTTAAAGCCATTGGTTACAGGTATGGTTCTTTTCACCCATCCATGAATTTCACTTTGTGTATGAAATGAACGATGGCTTGGTAATGTTTTGGTTTCTGTTTTCCTGAGATTGGCAACTATGTAAATGCGTGGGTCTTCTTTCTGGATTGATTGTTTGGTTATTTGTTTTGAAAATGAAAGAATTGGTTTTTTGAAGTTATGATTTCAATGACTGTTCTGTGTGGTGAAAATTTTGATGGATCTCTGTTGTTTTAAGAAGTTATGGGTATTTTTTTGGAGGGTTTCCCTTTGTTTGGCCTTGCTGGCCGCTCCCTCACAATTATGGTAACTATGTCCGGTTGTATTCGGGTTTCTATGGGGTTGATGTATATATTTTCGAAGTACCTTTTGGTCACTGTGTATCTTCCAGAGCCATGGTCATGGGTTATTCACCTAGTCGTGGGATTATTTTTGTGGTATTGGCATCAACGGGTTGGTTATGCGATGGCCATTATGCCAAGATGTATGCCTTATGGTTGTTGGTGATACCTCGGGTCTGCATTTACACTGACATTGTTATAAATTGGTTTGGCCCTTGAGAAAGGTGTGAAGGTTATGCCTCTGTGTGTCTTGATATTTGTTGTTGTCCAGTAAGAAATCGTTGTTCCTCTGCATTGTTGCCTACCTTACCCGGTGTTGAACTGTCACATTATTACACAAACACAGAGTTATAAAAGCTTGTGGTTCCACCGTGCTTGTTTCGAAGGGTCGCTGCCTATTGTTGATATGTTCGACCTCCAGTATCTCTATGCTTTTATGACCGAGCGAACTCTTGATTACTTCTTGTGTTCATTGTTACAGAGCCCGATTTTGATAACTCCAAGTATTCACACTCTTGTCAGGTATCTTGTTGACTATCATGGATTGGTTAAGTGATTATGACAACTGCTTTGAGTATTGTCTCGTCTTTGTTTGTTTGAGTTGAAGGTTATGATTGGGGATTTGAATTGGTATAAAACCAAGGGGTTGTCTCCTTTTGTATGACAGTTGCGTCGAAAACCTATCTTGTTTTATTAATTGGTTGATTGGGCCAGTGATAATGTACAATCATAGGGGTGCCTCCTTTTCGTTATGCATTGGATTGTTTTATGCCTACAATGTGGTGTCAATCGCTAGTTGGTGGATGTTGTATGTGTTATTTTCCCCAATCGATATCATTGCAAGATAGGGAAAGTGATGACTGTGATTTCGTTGTTTATTGTGTATAGATTATGGAGACATCGTGCACTATTTTATTTGGTTGCACCATAAGTAATGAAGCTCAGGTTTTTTTTTATTCTGGTTTCATTGCAATTTTTATTGGTTAATATTATCAAAAGAATGAAATTGGGAAAGTTTTAAAAGGTCTATTCAAATTAGGAAAAGACCTATGTCTATGTTTGATTTGGGCAATTGCGAACTATGAGCATTGGTTGATATTTTATAGAAGTATACGCTAGACATAGATGAAGCAATGCAACTGTGTGTTCCTTTTGATGTTATTTAAATGAAAAGAAAAGAAAGGAAATGATACAAGTATTCTCTTAACAAGAATGTGGAAGGCATAGTGATTCTGAGTATGATTATAGACTGTGTTAATTGAGAAAGTTTGAAAAATGGAATGTGGAACAATGAACAGTTTTGACACACATGAATTATTAATTGGTATTGGTATCTTTGTATTGGCTACATAGTTGTTTTTTTATGGATTACTTAATTAGTTTTATGAACAGTATATGTTCTTTACCCTACCATTATTTCACGGTTCACACATTACAACTCCCCTCGCCTTCCCATATTCACTATCCACTCCCTTTTCTTAGGTTTTAATTATAGTTAAGATAAATTCTGCATTATGAGAGTTAAATAATCACACATGGATGAATTACAGTGATATATTCTTTTGATTTATGGTACAGTTGTTTGTTTGATGTTTTGTGAGAAGTAATCACGATCTATCCCCCCTCATTTTAACACTTTTCGCACAATACAATCCATCACATGTAACAGAGCCCTTATTCACCCCCTGCTCGTTGACAAGTATTAAACAATTTGTATGGATTGGATTGCATGAGTCTGATGTGTTGTTGAGATAAAAAAAATTTCATATTTAAAAGATATGTCATGTATGGTTGTTGAAGAAATGATTTGCTAATCAATAATTCATACAGGAATGAGCTTTTTCAGAAGAGGTAGCCATGGTCGGGGTAACAAAGGAAGAGGAAATTGGAACATGGGCCCTAGAAGGCCAAGGTTTTCTATATATTTTGATGTAGATGTGAAAGAGTTGGGCCAACTATTTCAAGCTAGATTTTTTAACTTGATTGGGCAAGGAGTGGTCCAACCTAGGCCAGAAAGGCCTCCCTTTAAAGCTCCACATGTCCATGGTATCCCAGTTCCCCCTCATGTCTCACTGCAACCTGTTACCTGAAGTCCCTGAAAACAATTGATGGCAAGAGATTGTCCACCCGACAGTCTCCCAACATCGTGGTTGGCCTAAATTATCTCTACCTGCTCCTCCTACTTTTAATAAAAATGTCCAAGCTGCCCCTGTCCACTCACCAATATAGTCTTCCCATGTAAGAAAAAGGTTAAAAACCAAGGCCCACCATGCTCCTGACAAAGGAAAAGTTGTTTTTGCCTGCTCCTCACCCTTAAATGACTGCCAAATCAGTGTCCTCCTGCATGCATTTGAGAGATGATTTCTCTCATGTGATCAGTGAGATTAGGCCTAAAGGCCCCACACAGCCCAAGGCAAATTCAAAGAGATCAAAGGGTGATAGCAACAACAAGGGAAAGATTGCCTCCCAGAGTGGAAAATATGGGTTTTAAGTGTTTTTATTATTTATTGTTTAGAACGGTTGACTTATGAAATTTTGGACAACACACTATTTTTTGGATACATGGATAATATATTTTTGGAATAATTTCAATTATCATTGACATAAAATTATGAGAGGATGATGGGAGTCACAAGGAGGGATATTTTGAGGGATTAACTAGTTGTGTTATGATTGTTAAAAACTAAAGGGAGTCACAAGGGGTCCCACCTACTAGTCATTATTTATTTAAAACCCTTATTATGATTTTATTAATTTCCCCCCTTAACTAAAAAAAGTTGGTTGAGTTTTAGTTAACTTAACTAAATAAGTGGTTCAACTACTTCAACTAATTCTAATTGCTTAAAGGCAAAAGGAAAAGGAGGAACAAGAGGAGAATATAAGAAGAAGCATACTAAAGTCTTCTCTTTGAGTTTTGTTGAGATAATTCAGTTTTCATTTATTCTTTAATTCATTGAAATCCTAATTCTCTTTTATGATAGAAGGGTCCTATTGTAGACAACAAGATTCAGGGCTGAATTACATCATTCAGACACTTGTTTTTCAGAGGTGTTGATCTATCTTTGATAATCTGTGTAGACTTGTCTATTTGTGAATTAAATTTCATGACTGACAAAGGCTATTGTGCAGAGTCGAGTGGGAAACAATCTGTGGCAAGATGAGCTAGATTTTAAAGTTTGGGTTTTTACTTTCTGTTATAAGTCCTTTTGTATGGTTTTCATCGGGAACGTCTAAGTTTGACTTTGGTCCAAACTTCCTCGGGGAATTTTGTAAAGAGAACAATTCTTTGGATAAATTGGAATGGAATAAACGATTGCTTTATTTCTCATCTATTTTGATTACCGACTTGGTGTTTTTACTTCCATCTCTATATTTATTTCAGTATCTGTTATATTCATAAAATTACATAAATAATGAATTTTTCAGCATACTTTCATTTATAAAAAAGATCAACCTAAGAACTTGTAATCAATACTTGTGAATTAGGAAACAAATTTTGATGGCTATAAACATAGGGTGATATTCTCGTATATCTTGATTTAGCCAAGTAATATTTGAAAATGATTGAGTAAGATCTTTTCATATCTTTTCCTCAACAGAAGGCTCATAGAGTTTGAGATTCTTCGCATTGACTATTGAGTAAATGTGCATGAATGGGGGTATATTGTGTCTGTAGGTGTTATCTCCCACCTTTTCTAATACCTCAAAAGAAACATATCATAGACCCTTGATCTTTGTACCATGGCCCTGTAGTCTTTCCTTATTCATCTGTAACCATACTCTATCTCCTACTCTTAATGTTATCTCTATTATGTGTTGGCCATGTCTATCATTGTACTTTTCCTATGAATTCTCCAATGTCTCTTCTACTTGTAAATGGATATGCCTGATCTCTCAGCAAATTTTTTTTCCTTTAATGCATCTCCAGTGAGGTCCTCCCTCACTCTTCCTTATTTTCCATATACAACATCTAAGGGTGAAGGTGGAAAATATCCAAAACAAGTTTCAAAAGGTGACTTACCAGTAGAAGTGTGGACCGCTATGTTATAAGAGTGTTGTATATAGATTAATTTTTCATCCCAAGTCTTCGAATGCTTCTAATTATAACCCATTAAAAGATGCACCAAAGTCTTGTTGACTACTTTCATCTAACCATCTTTTTTTGGATGGATTGTTGTAGACCTCTTCAACTTAGTGTCCATATTTTCCCACAATGTAGTACAAAATGCATTGAGAAATTTGGTATCCCTATATGATATGATTCT
>ML824947.1:40806-74277 GCA_009831015.1 Picea engelmannii
ATCTGCATCTTCCATAACTGGTAGTTTTGGCTGTTAAATTTCTCGACCCTAAACTTTCCATCTTCCGACATTGCTCCCACTCGAACCATGAACCCTCTTTTCCTGCGAGTTACCTTACGCTCTGATACCAGTTGTTAGAAAAAACAGGACCGTGGAGCAATAAAATAAAACAAATGCAAAAACAAAACACAGAAGACACACAATACTAGAGAGACACAGATTTGCGTGGTTCACCCAGTGTGGGCTACGTCCACCAGAGAAATTGCTAGGTCCTTCCTTTATTATTATCCAGTAAATGAAGGGATACAACCTACAACAAAACCCGTTGTAACTTCCTCTTCTTTCTCTCAGAGTCTCCTCTCTTAGAATACAATATTCACCATCATCCATAGCCGTAATACATTTCCCTCATAAAAGAGGGTTGCCTTCTAGGGAAAAAAACCCTAACATAATCTCTACTGTTAGATCTACGACCTTATAATGAACGGTCCAGATTTACAATGAAATTACAATATACTTTTACAAGGCAATTTTTTCTTCGGGTGCTTCACCCCCGAGCCCCCGCTTGCCCCCAGGACCCCGCAGAGGGGGTACCCCCCCTCTGCACTCTCCCGCGTGGAAGAGTGTACATACTTCTAGGGTGTAAATACTTCATGGGGTATAAACACGACTGAAAGCAAGGACCTCTAAATCAACAAGATAATTAGGCTCCACAACCAACAAATTTGGCTCTTAATTGTGATACTCTTCCTATAATTGATGACTAGATGAAATTGTTGTAAAAAAACCATCCATTTGTAATGCTTGGTTTGTTATATATTTATCTGGGCCTGCAAATACTATAGTGGCTGGTGATTTGTGTGGATGATGGTATCCTTTCCCATTAGATAATGCTTCCACCTTTTGACAACTTGTACCAAGGCATATAAATCCTTGTCATAGGTAGGGTAGTCGAGAGCTGCCCCATGAAATATTTTAGAATGATTGAATACCAACCTTCCTCCTTGCATAAAAAATGCTCCCATGGCATACCCAATTGCATATGTCTCCACTTAGAAGGGATTCTATAAGTTTGGTAGTGCGAGCACTAGTGCTTGAATGATATTTCTTTTTAGCTCATCAAAATCCTTCTGCTAATTCTTCCCCCAATGGAACCTCTTACCACTGGTTGTAATGGTGTGGAGTGGTGCATATACCACTTAAAATGAAGTTATGAACTTCCACAAGTATTGCACTATCCCAACAATACTCTTAACTTCAATGACATTTGTAGGCACTGGCCATTTCATGATGGCATACATCTTTGCAGGATATATATTGAGCTCCCCTCCACCAATAACCTACCCTAAATACACCAAAGACTGCTCAGAAAACTCTCATTTCTTAAGATTGGCCAAAAACTGGTGCTTCTTAAGAGTCTCTAACACCTACATAAGATGTGATATGTGCACCTCCCAGGTAGTGATATAAACCAATATAGCATCAAAATAAATAATAACAAATGAACCTAGATTAGGGCGTAAAACATCATTCATTAGTCTCATAAATGCAATCAGTGCATTGCATAAACTGAACGACATAAACAACCACTTATACAAACCTTGATTTTTCCTTAAGGAAATATTCCATGTATCTTGTTCTTTGACTTGTACTTGGTGATATCATGATTTCAAATCCACCTTAGTGAAGTACTTGGCATGTTGCATCTAGTCCAACAGATCATCGATCCTTGATAGAGAGTATTGATTCTTTAATGTAATATTGTTTAATTCCCTGTAATCGATACACATTCTCCAAGTCCCATCCTTCTTGGGTACAATTATGATGGGTAACCAACAAGGTGAGGTACTTGGTTGAATCACACCATGCTCCAACAACTACTGCAACTACTTCTTCACTTCATTTTCTTCTAGAACAAACTGTCTATATAGCCCAATATTTGAAAATGGGGAGTTTGGAAATAATTGTATTTCGTGCTAGAACAAATCAACTTCTTGGCTTGGTTGGCACTTACTAGTGAGATCTTGGACTTTCCTTTATATGCGTTGATGATGTAGGACTTCCCATCCTTGATCATTTGGTATTGGTTGGATCTCCACATGAATATTGCATCCCTCATCTACATGTAGGGGCTTCCAAACACTACTCCACATACGTCAATGGGTAATGTTAGCACTAGAAGTCACCTCCAGATTGCATCGAAGGTAATCCCAGTACCCATCCAGTTATATGTCACGGTTAATGGATTTAAAGAGGTCAAATGGGGAAGACTCAAGAGAATATCGTTTTAACTCAGAAAACCGGGGTAGTATGCACAAGCAAATGAGGTCTTGATCAACTTCAGCTAGTAATTTGTAGTAAGGGTGAGTAGGAGGAAGAAATTGAGGAGAAAATGTAAAGGTCTACTCTGGACATCATGTCTTCCAGCAGACTAAGGAGGAAAAACTCTGAAAACAAGATCCTCTTGAATTCAAAGTTTTAGGAAACTGAAGAGCGTTAAAACATAACTGCAATAAAAAATACATCACAACACAGCCATAACAATCCATGTGAATCCTTTAATCATGGACACTTCGATATCAGAGGCAAACCAGATGGAAAAGGAAGCCGAATTTCATTAAACAAGAAGTCTCACATCAAATTACATAACCAGATAACTAGAGTGTTTCATTAAACTTTTACAATACAAGAGCCTAGCCCAACCATCGACCATTACAAAATATCAAAAATACATACATATACTCAAAAATTCACCTAGTAGAGATGTGTTCGAGCTTCTCATCCAATGCCATACATCTGTGTCTTCTTAGTTAGACTGCGCATGCAGTCTCCTCTGCGCATGCCTTCCCCTGTCAGACACAAGATCTTCTCTGTCAGTCCTTTCTAGCTTTCCATATATGCGGTGAGACAATGTATCAACTGCCGCCTCACTTTCATGAACTGTCTGCATCGGGATCAGGATGGGATGCACTCTGAAATTCACCATCTGGATATTTTCTGGATTCTTGTAGGGAGGACTTGGCAGGCAGACGTGGACACTGATGATAGAGAGCTGACGATATCACTGAGACTGCTTGGGTGCCAAAATATCAAATCATACCCTCAACTTAGGCTAAAATCCATTTGTGGGTTTCTAAGCCCCTTTTCTCGCATTTTGACCAAGGTGCCACTTCCTTAGGGAAAACAAACCTCCTTACAATAATATGTGTTAACATTAGGCTCCATGGGGGATAGAGTCCTTCCTGTGAGGCTCTAAGATATTCAGTAGTTCCAGTCGCCTTTTGCATTGGGCTATGGAGTCAAGCTCAAAACATCCTGCTGAGGAAATACAGGCCGACAAGAACACTATTCTAAAAATGAAAGCAAAACACATGGGCTCCAAAGGAGCTTATTTATGTACATCCTAGACTAATTAATTTTTACACAGTGCTAGGTGAAAGCAAACTTCCACCATAGCCACTCAAGCAACTTCCTAATTGCGAATTTGTTTACTCTGTCAATGATTGATAACAAAGAATGCAACTGTGAGAGAAAAATGGTTACATTCTTAAGATTTCCTCCTAATGATGAGGTCAGGATAAAGCTGGGTGGATTCAGAACATGAAGGAAATATAACTCCATGTATTCCTTCATAGGCTCATAGGACAAGCGACAAACTCCATAAAATTTATAACATGCAACCTTCTCTGCTACACAACTGCTCACACATTGTTGGATTTCTCTGGAAATCGCAGGTGGGTGAGAGGCTGATGCAGGTTGACTGACCTCAGATGATTGCTTCTCACTTACAGGCTCTAGACAGGAGATAAACTTCCCCTTTTGTTGCTCCTTTTCTTCTTTATCTTCTCTGAAAACATCTGCTAGCTGAGAGAAAGTAGTCTCTTCATGTGTATCCAAGGATGACTCTTTCTCTCTATCATGTTGCTCTTGGTAGGATATTTCTCTTTCATGATAATATTGGCATCCTATGCTTTCTGCTTCTGAATACTCTTCATGGGTAGGTGAGCGCAAAACTCTTTTATCTTGCAAAGAGAAAAGAGCAATATGTTGATTCTTTTCTTCAACCATTTCTTCTTTTAAATCTGAGACAAAAGGTGTACTAGGGGCAAAAAATAATGCATCCATAGTTACACCATAATCAAAGCTATCATCAATCATGTCTGGAAGGACTTCTTCTTGGGAAATAGAGAGAGAAAAAATTTCCTCTGTATTTTCAAAATACTCACTTTCATCCTTGCTTTCTCTCTCAATCATATCTTCACCGGACTCATCACACGAGGAACACTCTACTGTCTGTAGAATGTGGAGTTCAAACCTCTTACAACAGTCATCAAAAACAAGATGAGCCAGGTAAATCTTCCTGTATTACAAATTAAAAGCATCATGAAAATCCTTCAAAGAATGGATACTAGCAACAGGGAGAGATAGACACCATCCAAGAGCATCTTCTTCTAAAGAAAAACTGAACATCTTGATCCAGGCATCCTCATGAAATAAGTTATGTTCAAGCATGCATACATGGAATTTTAATAAGTTCTCACCAGGATGGCCATGCTTGCTTCCTCTAAATCTTAGAAGATAATCATCCCATTCGTTTATAGCCAACACTGGATGTGGATAACCAAATATGGCCAAGAAATTGAAAGGGGAAAAATTCTGAGCCAATATAGTTGAGAGATGTGGCTCCTCCTTTTCTCCTTCATGGCTCTCCCCAAGATCAATTTCACAATCACTATAAATAGGAACCATGGAAGAGTTCTTCTCTTCATTGTCTTCGTTGGGATATTCGTCAAAAGTTGTTTGTTCTTGGTCAGTATTCGACATCACTTATTCATCATAAGCAGGGCTGACAAGAACATCTAATTCCAGGACCAGAATATCCTCTGCATTTTCTTCGTAAGAGCGGCGAGAAAAATATGCCTTTAATTCCTCTATACTTGTAGAAAGTGATTGTATCATCTCCATCAGCTTCTCCGAGGGATGTCCCTCATCCTCACAACTTTCGCAAGAATGAACTATGTCCTGAACACCATCTCTATACTCCTCACCATAGTTATGACATATTAACTCAGAGGAATAATACTTTTGACAATGCCTATTGAATGTTGCATGAAATTCCCTTAGGGAGGAAATACTAGTAGGGGGTAAGGAATGATACCATTCACGAGCATCCCCTACTAACAAGAACATGAACATTTTTAATAATACATCATCATGATGTATCTCCCACTGATGCATGACTTCATGAAACTCATGGAGATGTTGAGCAGGTTTGTCCTCTTTAAACTCTCTAAATATGGGAAAATAATCACCCCATTCATCCATAGTAGGGACAACATTAGGAAAACCAGAAACAATAGAAAAATCAAAAGGAGCAAACCTCTGAGCCAGGATTTTGTCCATGGAGTTGTCAGGTGAAAGATATGCAGTAAGAGTGTGTCTGGTCTTTGTTCACCATCAAAGACCAGATATGATCATTGTGTTCTCCCAAGGAATACAAGGTGTAGCTAGAAGCATCCACACTGAAACAGTGGAGTTGAGACAGTGGAGTCACCTCAGTGGAGTCGTCGGGTGCAAGCACAATCTTCAAAGGTTCTGATTTCTGATACACCTTCAGAATCAAAAGTTCGTTGTCGTTCTACCCAGGGAAAATCTTCAATTTATCCTTGGCAACGAAGCCATAAATGTTAGCACTAGAAGTCACCTCTGGATTGCATTGAAGATAAGCCCAGTACCCATCAGGTTATATGTCATGGTTAATGGATTTAAATATGTCAAATGCGGCAGACTCAAGAGAATATTGTTTTAACTCAGAAAACTGGGGAAATATGCACAATAAAATGAGGTCTTGATCAACTTCATCCAGTAAGTTGTAGTAAGGGTGAGTAGGAGGAAGAAATTGAGGAGAATATGTAAAGGTCTTCTCTGTACATCAAGTCTTCCAACAGCCTAAGGAGGAAAAACTCTGAAAAAAATATCCTATTGAATTCGAAGTTTCGGGAAACTGAAGAGCGTTAAAATAGAACTAAGATAAAAAAACACATCACAACACAGCCATAACAATCCATGTGAATCCTTAAATCATGGACACTTCAGTATTAGAGGCAAACCAGATGGAAAAGGAAGCTTACTTTCATTAAACAAGAAGTCTCACGTCAAATTACATAACCAGATAACTAGAGTGTTTCATTAAAATTTTACAATATGGGAGCCTAGCTCAACCATCAACCATTAAAAAATATAAAAAAATACATACATATACTCAAAAATTCACCCAGCAGAGGCGTTCTCAAGCTTCTCGTCCAATGCCATACGTCTGTGTCTTCTCAATCATATTACGCATGCAGTCTCCTCTATGGATGCCTTCCCCTGGAAAACAGAAGCTCTGCTCTACCAGTCCTTTCTGGATTTCCATTTATGTGGTGATATGATGTCCCAACTGCCACCTCACTTTCATGAACTATCTGCATCGAGATCAGGATGGTCCACACCCTGAACTTCATCATCTGGAGCTTTGTTGGACGCTTGCAGGGAGGATTTGGCAGGTAGACGTGGATGCTAATGATAGGGAGCTGACGAGATGACTCGGACTACGTGGATGCCAAAATATCAAATCAGGCCCCGACATACGCTAAATGCCATTTGTGGGTTTCTAAGCCCCTTTTTTCACATTTTGACCAAGGTGCCACTTCCTTAGGGGAAAAAACCCCCCTTATAATAATATGTGTTAATATGTACTATGTCCAATTCCACTTCATCAATAAAATCAACACTTATATGAACTTTAATCTCACATTGTTTTGTTACATTTATCTTTGCATATTTTTTTACCAAACCCAATGGATAGGGGATAGGATGATCATGAACCTCCAAGGCGAGCTTGCTAACTAGATCCACTGATATGCGAATAACATGTGAAATGGATTCGAATAGAGAATCTATCTTAGTTATGTTGAACTAAATCTTGATGTGGAAGAGCTTGGTCATCTCCTTTTCTTCCTGGTGATGAAGACTACTCAGATTCACCTCCTTCTACACATAAGCACGAACAATATTTTCATCCACATCTAAGCTACTTTTAACTTGATTACTAAAATATGTGGCTAGATGGTCCTTTTTATTTCCATCCTTCTTGCGGTTCTTCAGGTTCATATTTGGATATAGTTTCCAACATTTTTCCTCTGTATGGCCATTAATGGTGTAATGATTGCAATGGTTGATGAGATATTTACTCTTATGTGCAATGCATGCTATCTTCTTATGTTTTCCCCCTTTCCACTTCTTCTTCCTCTCCTTGGAAGCTTCTTGGTGCTCTTTATACTTTGAACCACTTGGATGCCCTTTCTTTTGGATCATGTTTTCTAGGTATCGTTCCTGTACACATGCCTAATCCACTATCCTTGGATTGAAGAGCATCACCTGATTTCATAGATGGTTTTGTAAACCCCCTAGATACTTGAGGAGTACATTTGGGTTCTTGAGAGATATACCCAACATGATGTCCATCTTTTTTAATTCAATAGTGTACTCTTATACACTCTTCCCCTGCCTCTTCATGAAGTAGCTCCATTGCATCCATTGATCCTCTACACAATCAATAGGGTAGAAATGGGACTTAATGAAGGTTTTGAAGTCCTCCCAACTAGTTACTGGAATATCACCCTCTAACCTAAGTTTTTCCATGTGGTTTTCCCACCAGGTTAAAGCATAGCCCTCTAACTTCAATCTAACAAATGAAATATTCTTCCCTTCATCTATATGGTGAACACTAAAATAAATATCTAGTTGTTGCAACCAATGATTTGATTTTAATGCATCGATCTCACCTTAATATGGATTTATGTCCACTTTCAATTCCAATTTAAATAGGGACTATGAAGGGTTAACGACACTCAAACTCAACTGCTCTTTCTTGGATTCTTTCTACAAATCCTTTCCTAAGTCTTTCCAATCTCTTGATTTCCCCTCCAATCTGATCTATGAGTTAGAGCCTCCATCATCTCTGAACGATATGAGCTTGATTACTAGAGCCTCCATGGGGAGGTTCATATTGTGAATGATGTCAACAACTTGTGCTTCCAATCGCTCAAATATCTCTTCTACTATATTTTGAGGGTTATTATGAACATACTTGTCCGATATGGCTAAGGTTTCTATGAATTATCATTAAGATGATTCCTAGATCATGCAACTTCCCACAAATAACCAAAAGAAATACCTTCTCTAATACCAATATGATCTATAAATTTTCATGGATATTGCACTGGAACAGTTCGTCACAACAAATCTGATAAATAATTGAAATCTTTATTATTAAGGTTATTTTTCCTTTAGATTTCCATAATATTTAGTTACTGATTTTTTTCTTATGCTTGAAATAGATACAATATGGAAAATGCATAATAGTAAAATACAATCACACCATCCACAAATAAACACAATATATGACCTGGGAAACCCAATACGAGAGAGAACCCAACTAGAAGGTGAGATTTCTCTGCTCTCTTTTCTCTGGTATAGAAATTATTCAAGTACAAAGATAGAGGAACTCTCTATGGTTTAACCCTGAAAAAGGTCATTTGATGCTTCAAAATGGCCTCAAAAGGTTTTAGACCCCAATTTTCTAAACCGGGACCTACCACTAAAATGGCCCTACAAATTGATTCCTCCAATTTTTTCCACTTTGAAATGGTCGAGATAGATGACAAACAATATAATGACCCAATATGGATCAAAATATCCTTAAGTAAGTGCATTTTTCTTCCAGATACTGGTTCCTAATGTGTTTGAGTACCCCTTCATCTTCTTATGAAATTTTAGGGTATTCTTTTTGAAAGATCAAGGTGAACATGGGAGATAAAAAAATAATAGCATAAACCCTTTTGTAGTTTGTTTCCAATAAGTCCCCACAATATTCATGAATATGGATCATTGAACTTGTCCATTTCCACCCTATCCCTTGGAATGTGGATGGTTTAAAAGGGGGAAACCAAGTGGTTCAAAGGAGTTAGACCACCATGGAGCTTCCAATAATGGAAAGAAGAAGATGGGTAAGTTGGAAAATAAGAAGACTTTCATTGTTGCATTGGACGGATTCTAACCACTATGACCATTGCAACATTGATAGTTACATTAAATTAAATGTTTAGAAATTGCACCCAATGTTGAATTTGAAGAATCACAAGGAGTAGGCCAAGAAGTAGAATATTTTAGTGGAAGCTAGAAAGTATATCATAAGAATCTCAAATGTGGATGAAAATGTTGTGTCTACACCAATGTAGAATTAGGTAAAGCAGAGTATCCTCCATCACAAATAGGATAAGGTGACATGCCAAACTTGTTCCATATCAATATTTAAATTAAGAAGATCAAGCTCGATGCATTGTTTGATATCGGTTCCATGTCCAAACTCATTATCGAGTACCATTATGGGAATTATAAGGTAAACAATGGGCCTCCAAATAAAAAATGTACTATCAAAAGAAACTTTAAAAGAACCAATAAGATTCAAGATGATGATGCATGTTAGTGTCCTATAACAGGTTGTTAGAGTCTTGGTCTGAATTCAATGTGTATTGGAGGGTAAGGTCATGAAATTGGTCTTAAAAATACTATGGTATCATCTAGGTGAATAAGTCAGTGTGTTTTATGATTAAGAAGGATCTTATAATAAATTTTGATTCATGTCAAATAAGTTAGGATGTCTTTGGTGTCCACTTTGTCCTAAAGACCTATGGGTTGTTAGCTCATCAAAAAGGTCATGATGAGGGGTCATGTAGGTCAATCATAATCATTTAGAGTCAGTATTGTCATGTACAACGAATCTCATGAAGTCAGATCCATTTGTGTCATGTGACATCACTAAGAAAGTAGAGCACTGCACAAACCCTAAATTCACCTGTTTGCTGCGAAACTGTTGTTGTTGCGTTTTCACCCTACAAAATCCCTTTCCTCTCATTCTAACAGCCAAAACAACATACACCAACATCATGACGACTCCAGAAGGAAAAAGGAAGGCGACCAAATGTGGTGACATTGTCAGAATTGAACCCCTGGAGTTTGATTAACTAATTTTTTGCTATTTTGACCTTTTTTGGAAAGTTGCATATCAAAAACCCTAATTATTGAAATACCCTAGAAATTTGAAGATTACATGCATGTGCATAGTGATTTTGGATTTATAGTGGAATATTACAGGTGATGACATCATACTTCTGCCCATACATATGGTGGAGTTTTTTTGTTTTGGGATATGAGTTGTAAATGCATAATTTGCAGTTGTGCGACAACCTTGTTGCGCAACTATGACAGTCTTGTTTTTGAGCAGCAAAAAGGGGTTTTTGTTGTTAGTTTCAACTCAAAGAATAATCAAAGGGATAATAAGGATAGGTCTATTGAGAATGCAACAACTTAAGTAATGTATCAGTTAGAGGTTATGTGATTTCATTTGCTACAATTTGGCACAATAGGGTTTTGAGATTTTAAGAAGCACGTGTCATTTTGAAGGAGGTACGAGGAATTATAGGACACCCAATCATCTTTATAAGGACACAATCATCATCAACCTTCGTCATCTATCAACCTAAGTAAAAAATAATGCACAAAGTGTGAAAAGGATTTTCTGCTGCGCAAGTTAGGTGTGTTTCTGCTACAGGCTCTTGTTGCACAACAACCTTGATGCGCAACTGTGATAGAGCATGTTGTGCAAATGACTATTTTAGAAGTCAAACTAAAATTAAGTTTTTGACCAAATAGAAAGGAATTTTCGAAAACTAAAATATTTTTTTTTCAATAACATATGAAGTAACAAAAACATCTCTTAGTTTTTACACAACTATCAAAGTTTGGGAGATATGATGTCATATTTGAGGCCTATTTTCCATAATTTCGCCAAGCCAAATTTGCTGATAAAGTTCTAGAATTTTTTGAAATTCGACTTGGTGGACCTCCAACTCCCCAAATTGATTTGGATATTGAATCTTGAATATTCTTCTCTCAAATACCATGATTTTCTCTTCAGTTAGCCCATTTTAAGAGAGTCAAAGGTCAGATCCTAGATAATAGGATATGGACATGTTTTGCAAATATCTTATCCCTAAAGCATTGTAAAAATTCTCTATCTTTGGAAAAAGATGGATTTCAACCCCCTTAGGCTAGAATATGATATTTTGTTATATATTGAATGAGGAGAGAGGTCCAAAGAGGGGGAGAGGGTGAGAGAAAGACTACTGTACTTGCATATTATTTTGAGAATCAATAAAATTATCAGTGCAGAAGTCCAAAACTACCTTTTTCAGAGATTCGCATGCCTATGTTTATCAGTTTGTACCTTCTTATGTGTATGTGATTCCTTCTTTCATATTTCATTTCAATATATGTTATTTTGTATTTAATTGGAAAGTATATGAATGGAATTCATTCTGTGATTGATGATTTGTTCATCACAATTAAATATTTCATTTATTTCCTCTAAAGTTGCATTTGAAATTCATCCAGTGATAGGTTCTTCGAATATAATGGGATGTTAATCTCATTTATACTACCATACTACAACGAAAAAGTAACTAAGATGATATAGTCCATCTTGTCTCTATTTTAGTTTTTTCCATTACCAGTCACTGAGAATTATCCTTTACACTTAATTTTGAATCCATGCCCAAAGAATTTTCTCTCTCCACTTCCATCAACCATTTCCTAAAATTTATCTTGATCTAGAGATCTAGCCACCGAGTGTAAGACAAATCAATCATTTCAGTGACTGATTTGAAAGAGAGATCCCTCTCTGGAGTTGGAAGGGATAGCTTCCAGCCTACAAGTTGGTTTGTGATTACCTTGGTATTTTTCCTCCCGCAGCCAAGGGAAATTATGGAGTGATAACAATGTCAACCATAAGGGTAACTATTTTTGAAGGGAAAGGAAGAAAATTGTTTTCTTAATCATATTTTTGACTCATCTCCTTATAGGATTACTCAAATTTCAAGCATAGGTACTCGTTGGATGTGAAATTAATTTTCACATCCAATGAGTACCCATTTTGCCTACTTTTGATAGACCCATAGTGAGATAAAATGGAAATACATGGAAAAAATATGTTTATTCAAATAAACAATTTTTTCCCCATGTATTTCCAGTTTATCTCACTGTGGGTCTATGAAAAGTAGGAAGAGTGGGTACTCATAGGATGCATAATTAAATTTTGCATCCAACTAGTGCCACTATGCCTACTTTTGATAGACCCATAGTGAGATAAAATGGAACATGGAAAAATGTGTTTATTTGAATAAACACATTTTCCATGTATCTTCAGTTTATCTCACTGTGGGTTTATCAAAAGTAGGTAGAGTGGGTACTTTTTGGATGCAAAATTTAATTATGCATCCAACTAGTGCCTATGATTTAAATTTGAGTAAACCTATAACAATATGAGTTGAAAATATGATTAAAAAAAGTAGTTTTATTTCTTACCCTTTGAAAATACATAACTCTTATTTTATTATTTTCCTTAAGAGGACCATTTTAGACCTCAAATTTCGTCGAATGCTATTAAATCAGCTTGGTTTAGACATGCATGATCACCCTCATCCATGCCCTTTGGTATGGGTGAATAAATATGTAGAGTTGAACTTTACCAAGTAGTGCAAGCTTAGGCTTGCCATCCATGCAAATTTATTGATGAAATAGAAGTCAATGTAGTGCCTCTTGATTTTTGTGATGTAGTGTTTGACATCCCCTAGATGTTTATGAGGGATGATGTCTCCACGAGAAGGGAATACAATATCACCTAATCAAGGGTGGTAAATCTTTTAACATCGATGCATACAAAAGGAATTTTAAGATATATTCGTTGAGTTGATACCAAGATAAGACATTGACTAACTCAGTAAACAAGTATTTACTTTCCTTGAGACAAAATAAAAAATACATTGACTCAACAAATTGAAGGTATCCTTGGAATGATGTATGAGAGAATATAAGTGATAATTGGAAGAGATTTAACAAGCATACAAAGAAGTTTTCCAAGGTCCAAAAGGAAATTCACTCAAGAGGGAATGGAGCATGAGATACAATTACTACCAACCAATTATTTACCAAACAAATGACTATATAGGAAATCCATATTAGACTCAAATGAAGTGAAGAAGTAGTTGTAGGAGTTGTTGGAGCAAGGAGTCATAATACCAAGAACTAGACTATGTGGTTCCCTTTCCATTTTAGTACCTAATAAGAATGGGGCTTGGAGAATATGCATTGGCTATAGATATCTAAATAAGACCACTCTCAAGAATTGATAACCTTCACTTGGATCAATGACTCGTTAGATTATCTACACCATGCAAGGTACTTCACCTAGTTGTATCTTCAATTTGGATATCATTTAGTCCATATCAAGGAAGAATATACTTAGAATATTTCCTTCCAAATGAAGCAAGGTGTGTATGAGGGATTAATAATAACTTTTGGTTTGAGTAATACATCATCTAAATTTATGCATTTAATGAATGATGTATTACATCCATTCATAGATTCATTTGTTATAGTATACTTGGATGACATTTTGATATTTAGTTCTACTTAGGAAGAACCATTGAACATTTGAAGTAGGTATCATAGACACTAAGGAAACATCGACTATTAACAATCATAGAGAAGTGTGATTTTTTTAAGTATTCCTTGGTGTGCTTGGAGAACATGATTGGTGGAGGCGAGTTGAAGATATATACTCCAAATATAGAAGCCATCCATAAATGAATCACTCCTATTAATTTCATAGAATCTAGGAGTTTTGTGGGATCTTCCCAATATCTAAGAAAGTTCATAGTATAATTTTTTGCTATGGTATGAAAACTTCATGTTGTAATTACTAGTGGTAAAAATTTCAAGTGAGGTTAGAATAAATAGAAATCCTCTGAAGAACTAAAGTAGAAGAATAAGGAAACTCCAATCCTAACACTACCTAAATTGAAGAAGTCATTTGAGGTAGAAAAGGATGCAAGTGGGTATGCCATGGCAACAATGTTATTTCAAGGTGGGATATTGATTTTCTATCATTTAGAGTTATTCCATGAATAAGTATTGAAATAAAATACACGTGACAAGAAAATCTATGCCTTGGTTCAAGAAATGAAGGAATAAAAAAATTATTTATTGGGGAAGGATACCATTATCCATATTGATAACCAACCTATGCAGTACTCGTAGACACAAAGTATGCTCAGAAAAGAAAGATAATTTAAATATATGGGACCTATACAATGATATCATATAGTTATCAAATTAAAGTGTTTCTGGGGCATGTTCCTGGAGGAGGTGAGTTGAAGATAGATCCTCGAAAGACAAAGGCCATCCATAAATGATCCATTCTTATTAATGTCATAGAAGCTATTATTTTTGTGGGATCTTTCCAATATTTAAGAATTTTTCATAGCATCATTTTTTGCTATGGTATGACGACGTTGTGTTGTAATTGTCAATGGTAAAAATTTCAAGTGAGGTAAAAATCAATAGAAATCCTATGAAGAATTGAAGTAGAAGAATAATCAAACTCTAGTCCTAGCACTACCTAACTTGAAGGATTCATTTGAAGTGGAAGAGGATGCAAGTGGGTATGCCATGGGAGCAATGTTTGTTCAAGGTGGGATATTTGTTTGCTATCATTTAGAGATATTCCATGGATAATCACAAAACTACCTTACATATGAAAAATAACTCCAACTACCTTACATATGAAAAATAACTCCATGCCTTGGTTCAAGTAATGAAGAAATGGAAACATTATTTATTGGGGAAGGAGACCATTATCTATATTGATCACCAATCTATGCAGTACTTATAGATCTAGAGCAAGATATAGCAAGTAAGATAATTCAAATAGATGGTACTTCTAAAATAATATCATATAGTTATCAAATAAAATATGGTAACTACCAATAAGTTGGTCGATCTATTATCAAGACGATAAACACCAAAAGTCACATCTTTGGGGGGCATTACACACATGGAGCCACTCATCCATGAAGCATATAAAGAGTAGTATATAGAAGTTGATGAATTCAAGGGACTGTATTAGCCACTGCAATATCAACATGAACACATTGGCATTGATTACCATCTCCAAGATGGATTAATCTACAATATGGGGAATCTTTATGTGTCATAGGAAGAAATAGTAATGCTAATAAGGGAGGCTCATACCTCCAAGGTTGTTGGGAATTTTGGTATTGGGAAGACTATGGCTATGTTGTAGAGGTATGTTTATTTCCCCAAAATGTGGGAATAAGTAGCTATATTTACCATAGACTATATTTTATTTTATACCAACAAGCCTAGTAATAGGAAGCATGGACTATATAGTCCAATTCCAATCCTTTAAAAGCCATGAGAAACCATATCCATGGACTTTGTTAGGGGTTTTCCAAGGATAAGAAGAAGGCATGAATACTTGTATGTGGTAGTATATGGGTTTTATAAGATATGTGTTTTGATGATTTTTAAGAAGACCCGTAGAGGACAAGAATCTACAAGCTTGTTCTTGAAATGTTTTGGGTTCACTTTGATATTCCAAGTAACATCATTTTTTATAGAGATACTGGAATTCTTAGTACATTTTAGACTCTCTTTTTTTGTTTTTAAGTAAAAGGCAAGACCTGTTATATTATAACTTTCAAAAAAGGAATACACATGACACGCAGGTGCCAGTTGTCCTGCCTATGCAGGAAACCAAGACAGCTGGCCTGCCCACAGTAGCATGCCAAAATCAAGGAGTGCATTGCGCCACCCTGCCCGAAGGAAACCAGGGTATACATCCATAAGCAACAGTAGTTTAGTGAGGTCTGTGCTAATGCTAACCATGCTAACAACTAAAGAGCTACAACTTTGGTAAACTACGACAGAAAAAGATATGGAAATCATGCGAGACAGAAGAACCTATTCCCCGTAGTCCTCCTATGCGTCCGTCGCTTTTCCACCACTGGCTGGGATGACATAAGGCTGAGCACAGGTTGGACATTGTCGCCGAGGAGTGGCACTGGAATAGGCCGCATAGAGCATGTCCAAGCGTTGGCTGACGCAAACTGCTCTGAAAATTTGATCATCCACCAGGTTCGAACCTCAAAAATCAGCTGCAGATGCTCTAGGTGCAGGAGTGGTGGTGAGGGTGGCGTCTTCAGCTTGGCATCCATTTCTCGATGACCCGGCTGCTCCCTGTTCGGTTGCAAGTCTGTGGTGTCTTCCGGTGGCTCCTCCTCTACCAAACAAGTGGTGGCCTCTTTGTTGGGAGTGCCACAGGGACCTGAAGTGTCTCTTGAACGGGGCAGTGTCTCTGCTCCTCCAATACGTGTCGGGGGGTTCCAATTATCTGGAACAATAAACATCCTATTCTCTGAAAAGTCCGGTGGGAGCTACATGTTCGGGACTTCTTCGACAAAGGTTCTGGGGGGCGATCTCGCAGCAGTGGTCACCCGACGTCGCCTTTTCTTGGCCATGATCAGAGCCCATTCAAATCTCCTGTGTCTCTTCCTCCTGGAGTCATCTGCATACCAGTCGGCTCCCCTGCGAGGCCTCCCCCTTGCCCGCGGCATAGCAAGAGAAAGGATCAATGCCAGGGCGCCGAGAACACTGCTGCTTCCCCTCTGCTCGACAAGCTTCAAACGCACACTAAGACTTTCGGTAAGGCGAGCGAGGGCATAAATTACGATTGCTTCCATTAAAGCCGAGAGCTTAATGCTCTGGTTGGCCGGCCTGTACTCACTCGTGAGAGGCCCCATCATTAAACGGAGGCCGATGGAGGTAGGGACCTTCATAAATAGCTAAGTGTGTGGCGAGATCCATTATAAATGGCCTCTCCCTGATCGCCTCCATGCGCCTCCCCCTTACCGCGTGTCACCCCATCCAGGGCCATTTTAGACTTTATTGTGGGAGAAGTTGGATAATAAACTATAGATTTACATTTCCTTCCAACCATGCACATACTGATGGGTAGACAAAGGTAGTTAATAAGACTCTGGTTTATCTTTTTAGAGGCTACAATAAGAGGCATACATGGATCTAGTATGAAAATTTGGTTTACATAAAACATCCCTATAACAGGGTTTTCCACACTTCTACCAACAAGTCCCTTTCAAAAATTGTTTTGGATATTATTAGGACCAAGAAATGATACCTTTTTGTCTTTAGTATGATGATGTTTTGAGTCTTTAAAAGACAAAATTAATCCTCATATATGCTATTTATCATCCATCCTAGCCATCTATTGTACAAAGGTAAAAATTGATTATGTTTCTTATATTTTCATGTTTATATAATGAAATTAGAAAATATGTTTGAGTTTTTGTCTTCAATAAAAATTGAAAAATGCTAACCATGAATTTTAAGGAATGATCAAGCAAATCACATGTTATATATTCCAGGGATGAAATAGGAAGATGAAAATTCTTTAGAGATTAATGAAGAACAAATTTGAAGGGAACAAAGTTAACCTCACCCAATGAACAACTGGATAGAGGCAAGGAGTGAATATAGAGATTAGTTTGACTTATTTTATCCATGCCCACAAATTTCTCCCTTGAAATTCGCATGTTATTGGCATCTTGATGCCTTTGGACAGTTCATTCCTCATGAAAACACATTTTTCTTTAATGGACAATAGTTATGTGTCCTTAGTTTAGGATTTTCTGTAAATGCAAATTGTTTGGGATGATTCCCATCTTCATCTATAAATAATCAATTGCATTCTTCTATTAGATAGATAGAGGATAAAAAAGATATACTTGAACTTGAAGTATTGTAGTGTTGTTACATACTTTGTGAACAAAGTTTTAAATTTTCTGCAAAATATAAATATGCTTATGTAGTTTCATTTAGGGTTATGAGTAAATAGTAGTGTTGTGTCTGCAATTTATTTCTTGTTGTATCTGTTTGAAGGAGGGCCCACTTCAAGGAGGTACCTTGTGTTATTTTTGTATATACATTTCTAGTTTTAGTTTCTTGATTTATGAACTCTGTTTTCTTTTGAATTTTAAAGGAATTTCTATTGTAAAAGAATGTTGTCAATAATAGCTACCAGATTTCTTTATTTGTCTTGTTAAGTGTGTATTTCAAAATAGATATATTTCGAAGTTGAATAAAATGATTGTTTACCTCATGTATCACTTCCAAACAATTGTTGGGATTCTTTAAAACCCATAAACAAAGCAACCATTAGTCAGACCGAGGTAGTCAAAGTAATTATTTTATCTTTGTTTTTAATTTGAAAGTTTTGTTTGAAATAAGTATAGATATACATTTACATCAACACATCATAAACCAGTCAATCTATAGGTTCCTAATTCCATGAAGATAGCATATGTGTCTCATAAGTTCCACTTGAACTTTGAGTTGATAATTAAATGAATCCCCAATATAGTTTTTTTTCAAACAATATATTTTAGTGTTGTCATTTATGGCACAATTGTCGGGGAGACACTAAAAGAATTATGAATTTATAGTTTGCATTGGTCTAGGAAATTATTTTAGGGATGAATGTAAGAGAATATAGACAAGATGATCTCATCATAGGATCCCCATAATGTAAAATCCTGACACATTCACCATAATAACTTGTGGTGAATCTTTATTTCCCTAAATTTGAACTCATGATAGTTTAGGATGCATGGCTAGAGCAAGAGATCCCAGAGGATTTTTTCATGGTGCAATGACAGCCACCCAAGTAGCTAACACACTAGTAGGAAGAGGTGGAAGAAGAGGGGGAAGTAATTATGCAAGTGAACAAAAACCTCTTGTAGAAGAATTAACATCCAATCTAGAGGAAAAATCCCTAGCTTATACTGAATTGAATCCTCCTGAAAAACCTAGTCATAAATGAGAACCTTCTCTTTCATCCACCTCAGAAGAATCTGTAACCTTTGGGGAGCTTGTGAAATTTTGGAAAAATCCCTTGTTCATCATGGCCAGTGAACACCAAGAATAAGGGGAGGGATATTTTCCATAGAATACTGTTACGTTTGAATTTACTATTAGGGATACAGAGGGTACAACTTAGATGAAAAAAATCCCACCTATTGCTTTACCCCATTTCCATGGGATAAGTAGTAAAGAACTCAATGCATTTATCCTTGAGTTTGATGTCTTGTGTTGTAGCTATGACTATTCCTCTGATTCCCATAAACTAAAATTATTTCTAGCTACCTTAAAAGATTCAACTTTACGTTGGCTCATGGGGTTGGGTGGAAATTCAATACCAATATGGGATGCTATGAGATAATAATTCCTAAAGAAATACCAATACTACTGCCAGGCTAGGGATTTATGAGGTAAAATATTTAAAATGGCTCGAAAAGAAGATGAGAGTCTGGAAGAATATGTCGAAAGGTTTGAATACAATCTTAGACAATCCAATCAACATCAATTAGAACCAAATACATTGTAGACACTTTTTATTAAAGGTATCTGAGATGTGTGTTTGGATGTACTAAACTTGATGGGAGCTGAAGATGTTTCAAAACTATCCTATAGTACAAATTGTGAGTTATGTAGACAATATTCAAGAGGTAAAAATAAATGAAGGAGGTCTCGGGAAATCCTTTCAAGAGTTAATAAATCAACAAGAGGTGTTGTTACTTGAGTTGAAATTAGGAATTTGTTAGATAATTTCAAAACTGAAATCCTTAGTTCTCTTAGTTCCCAACTAGACACTATCAAAATAAAAAGAAGAAAGAAGAGGAAACATTCCCTTTGGCCATATTTTCTCCAAGATGTCATAAGAAACACCTTCATCGTGAGTGTCCCTTGGATAATATCAAAATATGTGCTATTGTGAACATGATCATGACACAAAGGATTTCCCTTCACTACCTAGAATAAAATCAGTCTACCAGGGAACCATTGAAGGATTTGAGCAACTTTGTCTCATCAATCCAAAATGACCTTGGTCGAATCAACCATCATGTATTCCTCCCAATCCTTCTCAGTCTTACAATGCATTTTTGGATAATCAACAACACATGCAAAACCCCCTTTCCACTTGGTATGCACTAAGATCATGGTCACAATGGACCCCTCAGGGACAAGACCAAGGTTGGCAAAAAGGTTTTTGAGGTTCATTTCCTTTTGGAAATATGTCACAACTACATCCAAAAAAAAATTCTTCTCAACACCAACTTACATTCCAACAATGACAACCTCAACCAAAATTACCACCCCAAAGGCCAACTCGGATTCCTACTCAACCTATTTCTAACTCCAATAATCAAGTAACTCAACACACTTACAACGTTGAGTTTCTTAGTTATCCAACTTACCTTATCTCCCTTTTATACCTTTAATATATTAATCATCAATGAGGTAAGATAGTCAATCCTACTTCACCCATCATTAAGGAACAAGATGATGGGGATATAACCACAGAGTCAGATAATCCAACTTCTCCTATCATTTTGGAACAAGACAATGAGGATAAAGTTGTTGACTCAAATAAAAAAATTGATAAACCTTATTTATAAAATAAACCCAATTCTCTAGGAAAATCATATCAATCAAAGTTGGTTCAGACTCCCCCATATCCTAAAATATTAACCTTTGAAAAATCCACCAAAAAAATTGAATTTGATTTTCTTGGGGAATTTAACAATGTTTGTGTCAAAATTCCTTTATTCCAAGACATAAAAGACACACCTATCTATGCCAAAGCTATTAGAGAACCGTGTTTGAAGAAGCTGAGACAAAAACCAAAGGATCCTCCAACAATTCAGGTACTTGGTCATTTAGCTCATTTAATGCTTGGAAACATACTGACTACTAAGTACTCAGATCTAGGAATTAATATTGTAGATGTTTACATTAATAACATTTGCATCTCAAACACTCTGATAGATATGGGGGATACTATAAATTTCACGACTAAAGAGACAATGTAAAAATTATAGTTAAATAATATTCATCAAACCACTACTATCATTCAGTTAGCAGACCGATCCACTATTCAACCTAAAGGTATCTTAGAAGATGTAGTTTCCTATGTAGACTACTGGGATTATCTTGTTGATTTCATGGTTCTCCAACCAAAATCAAATCTAGGGGGATACACTTTGATCTTGGGAAGACCTTATTTGGCCACCATTGATGCCTTTGTTGGGTGTAGATAAGGAGATATGACCATCTCTTAGAGGTCTTCTATAAAGAAACTTACATTGTATAAACCAACAAAATGAAGCCCTACTCATGAAACACCTATATGGATAGGAAATGAGGATAGTGATGATGATAAAATCCAACAAGTATTTATGATTGAATCAACTCTTTCCTTCAAGGAAAAGATTGAAGATGACCTTATCTATGATATTATTACTAATTATGGTTCAATTACTAATCATACCATGCACATAATATAAGAAACCCAACCTTTTTATATGATTCAAAGATAATTTAAATCAATTCAAGCCTAAATGTATACCACATCTGAAATACATAACATGCCTATAAAAATCCTTCTAGGAAAGAAACTCAATATAAATCCTCAACTGGAAGGACTGCAAAAGAAAAAATTGATTGAATTGTTACATTTACATGCTAAGGAATTTTCTTGGGATTATACATATATGAAGGGAATTCATCCTAGTTTGTGCACTCATCAAATTTATGTACATGACGACTTTCAACCAATATGAAAACCTCAACAAAGAATGAATCCTGCATTTCAAGAAATATTCAAAATTGAGTTACATAAACTACTAGATGTTGATTTCATTTATCCTATATCCAATAGTAAGTGGGTCTCACCACTTGTTATCATTCCAAAGAAGAATGGGAAATGGAGAGTTTGTGTGGATTATAGGGAATTGACTAAAGATACTGCTAAGGACTACTTCTCTTTACTTTTTATTAATCAAGTTTTAGACACCCTGGTTGGAAAAAAATACTTTTCCTTCCTTGATGGCTTCAATGGGTATAACCAAATTCAGTTAGCGACTAAATATTAAGACAATACTGCTTTTACCTACTCATGGGTTATTTTTTCATACTGAGTCCCTCCGTTGGATTGTGTAATGCTCCGACCACATTCCAAAGGGATGTACTTGGAATCTTTTCCGACTTGATCTAAGACTATGTGGAAGTTTAAATGGATGATTTTATAGTCTATGGAAATATATTTTATGGAGAAATAAAAAATATAAGAAAAGATCTTGAAATATGTCAAGAAACAAATTTGTCCCTCAATCATGAAAAATTTCATATATTGCTCATAGAAGGAATATTTTTGGGGCATCATATATCTCCCAACGTTATCTATATTGACCCCGCAAAAATCAAAGTGATCACTAAACTTCTGACTTCAATGAATAAAAAAGATGTAAGAATTTCCTTAAGTCATGTAGGATATTATCATAGATTCATAGAAAACTATACCAAAATAGCATCACTTCTATTCACGTTACTTTCAAAAGATGCTCAATTTCTTTGGACTAATTCATGTCAGCTAACCTTTGAGATGTTAAAAGAAAATTTATATGTAGCACCTGTGTTAAGAGGACCCAATTGGTCTTTACCATTTCATATTTCAATAAATTCTTCAGATATAACCATTGTATTTGTACTTGGACAACGAGAGGAGCAAAGGCCATATGAAATCTACTATATTAGGAAAAACCTTTCTCTTGTAGAATTAAATTACATGGTGACAAAGAAGGAATTCCTTGTTTTTTTCCATGCAATCACAAATTTTGACACTACATCATTGGTTCTCTAGTCTTTGTACACACTTATCATGCTGCCATTAGACACCTCATGAATAAACCAGTAAAAAATTGTAGGGTAAATTTGTGGTTACTTCTACTATAGGAATATGACATTACCATTTGTGATAGACCCGAAAGAGAGAATGTTGTAGAAGACTTTTTGTCCAGTCTGAATGTTGAAGGGAGTAATGATCTAGTAGAAGATGATATTCCTTAAGAACATTTGTTTGCATTGAATTTTTTTCTCACCTTGGTTTGTATATATTTCCAATAATTTAGCTACAGGCAAGCTTCCAAAAAATTTCTCCCCAAGAGAAACAAAAAATTATCTGAAAAGCACCATGTATTATTGGATCCAAGTTCAACTCTTTCGAACAGGACTTGATTACATTATTCGATGTTGTGTTCGAGAGGATGATATATTTTATATTCTAAAACCCTGTCATGATGATCCATGCAGAGGAAATTTTTCAGATAAAATGACTGCTTACAAAGTATTAAGGCTAGGGTACTATTATCCAACTATTTTTCAGAGATGCTAGAAAATATATCAGAAGTTCTGACATGTGTCAAAGGATGGGAAAACACGTACAAGAAGATGAAATTCCATTGTAGAATCAAGTGTCAATTGAACCCTTTGAGAAATGGGCCCTTGATTTTGTAGGACCCATCAATCCACCATCAAGACAAAATACATACACTCTAGTTTGCACATATTATGTAAAAAAATGGGTTGAAGTAAAATCTCTTCCCAGAGCTACTGAGCAAGCAATGACATAATTTTTGTATGAATACATATTTGTTCGGTTTGGGGTACAAAGAGAAATTGTCACAGACCAAGGGAATAGATTCACTTCTTAACTCATACAGTCCATTACTAAGAGATATCAAGTTTGACATAGAACATCAATGCCATATCACCCGCAATCCAAAGGCCAAGTTGAAGTAACCAACAAGGACTTGGAGACTATTTTGACAAAGACAATACAAATTCATCAGAAGGATTGGACTAAAAGACTTCTTGAAGCATTATGGTCTTACCAAACAACATGGTGTAATACAACTGGATTCAACCCTTATGATATAGTTAATGGTAAGCATGATCTCTTTCCAATTGAATTTGAGGTCAAAAATTTACGCATAGCATTACAAGCTAACATGGATCTTACAAAGGCTCATCAACAACATCTTAATCAAATTAATGAGATTGAAGAATTTTGTCAATCTTCCATTCAAAAAAATGATATTATTAAGTGAGAAAGAGCTAAATGACATGACCAATTCATCAAGAAAAAATAAATTCCATGAAGGGGATTAGGCACTCTTGTTTGATTCTCGATACAAATATTTTAAGGGAAAGTTTTGCATACGATGGATGGGACCTTATGAAATAAATATTGTTTATCCTAACAGTTCAGTTAAGATTTGCACTATTGATGAGAATAAAAATCCATTGTTGGTGAATGGTCACTGATTACATCTATATCAGAAACCACTATCTAAATAATAGTTTGCCAAGGACCTATTCAAAGAGGAAGAAATTGAAATTTTACAAAAAATGGCCTCTCCACTTTCAACTACTACTCCCTGACACCTCTTGTAAAAGGTCATTTTTGTATATTGATTGTAAATAGAATAAAGAATAATAATAATAAAAAAAATCCAATAGTGAAGACATGGAAACATACGCTATTGGACTTGGAAATGTTAGAAAACCAGATTCTTGGTTGACATTGTAAAGAGAAAAGAAAAGAAAATAATATATATATAAATTGTGAAAACCACTTTGGAGGCACAAAAAAAGTTTTGCTTGAAAACCAATGTAACTCGTAGATAAAACTTGAGAAAAGAATAAGAAAAAAAAAAAAAAAATTATAAGAAAGGCAACATTTTCTTTGATTGATTGAAGGCCATCAATAAGAAAGGATCTCTCTCAGATTGGAGGACCTTGAGTCTTTACTGAACTCATTTACAAGTTATAGATTTTAGAGTTTCTAAGAAGATCGAAAACATTCTAGAAATTTTATGAAAAAATGCTCTTTCATTTTACTCGCAGATTCAAGAATTCTATACAAAAGATATTCCTACATTTCATTATCCTACAGAGGTCAAGGAGTCTAGAGATATATGAAAAACGTTTTCATTTATTTGGCTTCTCAAGAATTTGTCACATCAACATAAGTTACAACTAACTTAGTGAAGTCAACAACATTGTTCTCATAAATAAGCACTAACAACGATCTATGATTACAGGCCTTGGTGAAGACAAATTTCAAACTGATCAAAGGTTTTTGAGTTTGCTTGAAGACTGGATGTAACTCTTATCTCTATTCCAAATTTTATTTATAGACTTGAAAAAGAGTAAATAATCCATACATTCCATGATCCAGGTGGATCTCGGTGGCCGTCCACCTTTTCCATTGAATCAACATTTCGAGCCTATGGTTTTGATAAACCATGATATTCACCCTTTTTATGTGGAATGGAATGTAATGCCATATTCATTTGTTAATTACAGACATCATGTAATGATTTCCTAGTGGTTTTATGCGCATTCCTACAACATAATGTTAATGCATCAGATCCCATTATAAATCTGCAATTAAGCGTGTTTAGGCTAGAGTAGTACTGGGATGGGTGACCGCTTAGGAATTCCTAGTGTTTTACATGCCTATGGAATTTTATAAAATTAGTCCAATTTATCCCACATGCATCATGGGAATTGTTCTCCTCTCACTCTCTCATATGTAACTGAGGTGAAGGAGGCCCTTTAAGCATGCAATGGAGTGTGATGTAAAGCTTGTTGTGAATGAAGCGTTGCCAACATCTTTTTTCTTTTCAGAGATAAGCTACCCCATTCTGCCAGTTTGTTTTCTACAGTGTTTTTCTATCTTATTCATTAATATAAATTGGGTTTCACTGTATTTCTATGTTCTTTGCTATATTTGTGTGTATTTCATTTTTATATCTCTATTATATTTCTTCCTTCATGTAGTTCTCACAATAATATGGATCAATGGTATCAGAGTAGTATGCTCCTTGTCGTTTCTTAGAGAAAGTTCCCAATGAGGTCAGGGTATAGAGATTTGGTTCTTGAGCTAGTTTCACTTAAGGAAAATTGCTCTCGCTAGCCCAAGTGACCTCCCATGGTGGAAGAAAAGAGAGATGACATAGTAGGATATCCTTTCAAGACATTGCTTGAGGAAGACATTAAGCGATAGAGGAATGAGATGATGGAAAAATTCACTGAGATCCTTTGAAGACTATCGATGGTGGCAGTTGAGGCATCTTCGACAAGAAACCATTTTGGAGGTGCGACTCCCTTCAAGGTATAATTCAATTTTGATATCCCCTTATTTGAAGGACATATAGATGTAGATTCTCTAGAAAAATGGTTGAATATGCTAGAAGGTTATTACTCTATCCGGAAAAAAAATCGATAGTGAAAAGATAACCTTTGCACTCCTTAAATCCCTTCCCCATGTCAGAGCTTGGTGGGAAGGTTACTGGGAGAGATACATCGTAGATGAATCTACACCATTCGGGAGAGAACCCACTTGGGCAGCCTTTGTAGATTCCCTAAAGGAGGAGTTCTACCCTATCGTAAATATGATGACCAATACATGAGATGAACGACTCTGCATCGAAAAAGAGACCAAACAATGTCAGAGTACACTAACATATTTTGTACCTTGTGCTCAAAACTGGGTATCAAATACTCCAAGAGGGACCTAGTTTTGAAGTATCGTAGTGGTTTGCATAGGTACATCAAAACAGAGATGGATTCCTTGGACATCTCCTCGCTGGGAGTTTCTTATCGATATGCAGTCAAAATCAAGCAGAAATTCAAGCAATAGAGTAAGTGGGAGTTTGTGTTTGAAAATATGCCACAATAGAATCATGGAAAAGGCAACCTTAACTCACATAATGAAGGACAAATCACCATGGAATTCCAACCTAAAGAGATCCAGTCCAATCCACAGGAAAAGAAGGGTAACAAGACGTTTAAGAAAGACACCGAAAAGTGGTGTGAGTTCCATAAAATCCCCTGACACAACATCGATGAATGTCCCTCGAAATAGTCATTAGTGGCTGAGATCAAAGAAAAATAATCAGAACCTGAATCGGACTTTGGTTCAAAGAAAGATAAAGGGAAACATATCATCAATGCAGTACCCACTACTACCATCATGACCACAACAATACAAATAGAAGAACTAGAGGAGCATTAGGAGGGGGAACTCCTCTTCCACTCGCAAATATGGGTAAAGGGGACCCCAAAAGAAAATGATCTCAGCCGAGGTTGTCAAGAGATTAAATTTGTCGATGATTCCACACCCCCAACCATACACCATCAGATGGTTGAGCCAGGGACGAGACATCTGTGTTCTCCAATAGTGTCTCCTTTCCTATGACATTAATCCCTTCAAGGATGAGGTAGTGTGTGATGTTTCCCCAATTGAATTATATGATGTTATTTTAGGACAACCATATATGTGGAAACGTCATTCTATCTATGAGTCTCGGCCTTGTAGTGTCATTGTTTGAAATATCCCAAATCCCTTGGATATGGATATTTATTGTTGCGCTTGTGATTTGTCTGCAAATATGATACTCTGGGGGTTTATGGATGTATTTTAAAGGATTATGATTGTGATTTTGTGGTGTTTATATGTTTATAACATGCATTCATTTTTTTTGGAACCAAGAGAAACCCAAAAGCTTCTACTAACTAAAATAATGAGAAATATAGTATTGCATGCAAAAAATAAAGGAAATAACCTCAGCTAAATATTGTAGATGATGTCATATTCTATAAGGAATGGATCTACTTAGTTACTCAACCTACACTTGATGAGTAACTAAGTAGATCCATTCCTTATAGAATATGACATCATGCAATACCTAGTATCTATCATCCACCACCTGCCCATCCATTACCTCATAGGTGAATCTATTATTGGATTACTCTACTAGCAAGTCTGCCTTCCAGTCTGTGCATATATCCATCATCAAACAACTCATTGGCCTCCTGGATAAGGATTCTACTATGACATTCCTTTTACCTTTAACATACTCAATGTCAAAGTCAAAGGCTTGGATGTTAGAGACCCATTTATGTTGCCTCTCACTGAAGTATTTATGATCCAGGAAACACTTCATATTGTTGTGATCCGTCTTCACCAAAAATATGTTTCCTACCAAATAATGTATGAACTTTGTCAATGCATGCATGATTGATAACATTTCCTTGTCTTATATATAATAGAGTCTCTCTGACTCATTGAGATTCTTACTCCAAAAAATAATGGGTTGACTTCCCTGCATCAAAATTTCTCCAATTCCCACTCCTGACGCATCGCACTCTAGAACAAAAGGATATGAAAAATTGGGAAGGGTTATAACATGGCACATGCTCATAACCTCCTTCATTCTCTTGAAGGTGCATTGTGATTCCTTGGTCCATTGAAAATTGTCCTCGTTTGTCAGATCAATGAGTGGCACTCCCAACTGTGAAAATCCCTTCACAAACCACCTATAGTAACTGCACAACTTAAGGAATCCATTCAACTCTGTGATGTTCTTGGGTGTTGGCCAACCGATAATGGCCCTGATATTCTCCCAATGTAACTGTAATCATTTTTCACTAATGATGTGTCTCAACTACAGGAGTTCTCTCATACCAAACTCGCACTTGGATTCCTTAGCATATAATGACTGAGTCTGCATAATGCTTAGGACCTCCTCCAAGTGTGTCAAATGTTCAGCCTAAGTCTTTTTGTATATCAGTATGTCATCGAAGAATACCAAAAGTTACTTCCACAACTATCCTATGAAAATGTGATTCATACAAGACAGGAATGTGGCAGGTGCATTGGTCAGCCCGAAAGGCATGACCAAGAACTTAAAGTGCCCAAAGTGACATAGAAAAGATTTCTTCTCTATGTCCTATTCTCTGATGTTGATCTAATGGTAACCTGAGCATAAATCTATTTTGGTGAAGAAAAATTCCCCAGCTTGCTTGTCCATCAACTCGTCTATGCACGGAATGGGGTCCATGTTCTTGATATTCTTCTTATTAAGGAACCAATAATCTATGCATATACTCAATGTTCCATTCTTATTCAGTACCAATACAACTGAAGAAGTGAAAGGACTTGTGTTGGGCTCGATGTGCCCCATTGCAATCAATTCCTTGATTTCCTTCTCAATCTCATCCTTGAATATTTTAGGGTATTTATAAGGTGTAGTGATCACTGGTGTTGCCCCCACCTCAAGCTCAATAGTATGCTCAAACCCTTTGTTTGGTGGTCCCCTTGGTGGTATCAATCCAAATATTGGCTCATACTGACTCAAAAGTTCCTTGATCTCTGGATGATACTACTCTTTTCCATCTGAATCTCTCTTGGTGGTAATCAAGCACTCGAAAGCATATGCTACGTCACCATGTCAGAAGATCCTCTCCATCCTCTTGGGTGACACTGCCCATGGTGCTTCTGTATACATGACCCTCAAAACTACCCTCGACCCATTGGTGTCTGAGAAATTCATAGTCAAGGTATGATAGTTAAACCCAATCTCTTCCAGTGAATATAACCATTGAACTCCCAATACTGCATATGTGTTTGATAAGTCAACTACATAGAATGTATGTGTCACTGTTTAGTTTCCTATATTGACCTCTAGGTCTAGAACCATATCCAAGCATGTATTGGTATACCCATCTTCCATGGCTGTTGTAAACCCCTCAAACTCCTCAGTGTCTAACCCCCTCTGGGCTAGTAAGGCTACATCTATGAAGTTATCATTTTCCCCAGTGTTTACCAATGTTGTGATGTGATGTCGCTGTTTGGTGAAGGTAGTATGTTTATGCACTACGTCCCCCATGTCTCTAATGCACATGATATCATCCTATAGGTTGTGATTCTTAAAATCCTTAACCCAGCCTCTCAATGGCTCTGAAAATGCCTCAATGAAAAGCATCACCAACCAGTGCTCAAATATGTTGGAAACTGCAACTTCTTTCTGCTCAAACTCTTTGATGAAGGCCTTGACTGATCCATTCTGCCTCAACTGTGTCAAATCCATGAAATGGAGCTCTGAATCCCTCCTGTCAAACCTCTCCATCAAATTCTTGATGAACTCCAAGGGGGATGTGATGTGGTTCTGATGCAAGGTCATCATCCCATGTTACCACCACTTTTGGGATTCCCCCTCAAAATGAAATGTAGAGAAACTAATTTCCTCTGAATCTGACATCTTATTGGGCTTGAAATATGTGTTAAGCTTCTACACTCATGTTTCAGTGGAACATTTAGCTTAACCGTTGAAAGAGGGGATTGTCAATTTCTTGACTTTCGTAATAAAATATATGTTTTTTTGTTGCATGTTTCCCCTCTACGCCTCCCTAGGTTTGTTTCAATAATAGATTGAACAATACTCCATCAGACTCATGTATGCATGAAAATCTGGACCTAGTGCCAAGTAATCTCTCTTGTACTCTGCAAAGGGATATGTTGGCCCTCTCTACCCCTATCCTATCTGCCCTTGTCTTGGTTGTCCCTATCCTGACTGTCTCATCGGATATCCTATTTGAAACTGTGGGAATACAGGTCTGGGTATCCTCCCTTATTAAGTGTAGGTATGAGTGGGTATCATCTATCCACTTGTAGTTGTGACATTCTCACTGGAGCCACTTGCTCCACCTCCTTGGTGTCCTGTATGACCAACTTCCCCCCATGCTATGCTAACACCAATCGTGCTCAATCAATACTGGATGATCTGGGAGTTAAACGCCATGTGTGCTATGGAATTCCTCATATCTTGATGTCCTTTGGATAGGTCATTCAATATGACCTTGGTACTGTCAAAAGGTGGCTCTGAGTTGCCCCCACTTCCCTCTGGGTAGTCCTTTCAGGGACCCATATCTCCCTCTTCCCTTGCATCTGTGATGATGTGGTATTTGTACTTTGTTTCAGCCTTTGAACTTGAACTAATGTGGAAGGGTTTGTAGTCCCTTCTATTTTGGTCTCTGTTGTCCCTACTGCAACCCCTGCAGTAATGTGTGTTCTCATATCCAATATGATCCCTACCTCATGAATGAATTTCCCATGTTCCCGGAATCACAGATTCATGAGTTATGCTTCTTCACAGGGTGGCAGGAAGAAGGCTTTGATACCACTGAAATATCCCAAATCCCTCATATCTGGATATTTATTGTTGTGCTAGTGATCTGGCTGTAGATATGATACTATGGGGGTTTCTGGATGCGTTTTAAAGGATTTTGATTGTGTTTTTGTGGTGTTTATATGTTTATAACATGCATGCAATTTTTTTGGAACCAAGATCAACTCAAAATCTTCTATTAAGTAAAATAATGGGAAATACAATATTGCATGCGAAAAATAAAGGAAATAACCTCAGCAGGATCTTGTAGAGAATGATATTAGCTAGAATACAATGCAAATCACTAAAAACAATACCCAGAACAATAGAGATGGGTGGATCTATGATCAACACTGAAGATCCACTACATGCA
Organism: Picea engelmannii; assembly: GCA_009831015.1. NCBI lineage: Eukaryota > Viridiplantae > Streptophyta > Pinopsida > Pinales > Pinaceae > Picea > Picea engelmannii. The sequence continues at coordinate 72,073 of ML824947.1, forward strand.
CGGGCGAATCTACTACATGCAACCAAAATATCTACAACAACTGTTGTTGGACATTATAAAACTCTCCCTAGTAGATATACTCATCTGATCTGCCTGAAAAATGTCTCATAATGGTCACACTACTATCCAGGAGCCTTTCCCTGGCTATCATCCTGAAGATATGACCTTTATCGGTCTGTATGGATCCCGACTAGAATCCCTTGGGGTTTGTGCACTTCCTAAATCCCACTTCTATGTCCTGGATGATATGACCACCAGAATATGACTATGTCTATCTCAATGAGTGCACACTAGTCCCAACTGTACTGGGTCAGAAGGGAATCATTAGATCTAACCTCGTTATCCCACTGGAACCCTAACTGAGTATCCTTAAGAGTTGCACACTTCCTGGATGGAAATCACACTCTAGGAGATTCCTCCATCAGAATAGACTGATACTGGTCTCAAAATATGTGCCCTGGTTCCCTGTCCAATGGGTTGGAATGGATCGGCTATATCTTCCCTGGATGGGTCTGGCTACCTCCAGAAGTCTCCTAAAACCTGCATGCCCTCACCTCTTGAATGCACAATGGATAAATTGGATCTGTATGTTATTGTTGAATATCAATGAAGAACTTGGATGGTCCTTCTAATGTCTAGGGTGCGCCTCTCAATGCCAAAACTGATATGTGTTGGTGGTTTCCTCCAGAAACCCATAAAAAATTGAGGTCGATTTCCTCTCTTATGGAACCTGTTTCTCAAATCAATAGTCGTCAATAATGAGGAATTAGGTCGAATTCACCCCCTTTATACCTCCTCTCTCTAATTCTTCGTTGACATGCATAGATTAAGTGACTTTTCCCTAAGTTCTGATTTATTATTCACTTAAGTCGCTTAGACCCCCTTTTTAGTCTAATTAGAAATTCACTTTATCACTTTTCCCTTTTAATGTCACTTTTTTGGTTAAACTTTGATGATATGACATTTATTAGAGAATTGTTCTCCCATGTGCCTGACTATAGTCTACGAGAATTGGTAGACTACTAAGTTGCTCCCTGTTAGGGTCATCATTGGGAAATGGACATCACATTATTACTCTAGGAGGTCAGCTCTACAAGGTACCAGAGGTAGCTCCAACTACTACCACTTCATTGATCTCACAAAAACAATGCCGCAAAGTAATATCTCGGACTAAAAATTTGTACCTCTTCACGATCCAGTCAAAAAGTGAACATCAGGACACTGCAACCACTACATCCTCAACCGAAGACGTTTCTATCCAGCAGAAGCAGGTTAACAAGATTGTAGAGGAGCACGAAGAAAATCAGATTCTTCCATATGTTCAACATAGCTTCATTGGCCATGTCCCTTTTCAGGTGTGCTTGGGGTTCCAACCATTAGCCCCCATTGATATAACTCTTCTTGTTGCATCTTCACTGACATAGTCTTCCCACACTTAGACTAAGGCATATCATGTATCCAAATCCGTTAAAAAGATCCAACACCTCCAACAGGTTCATGATGTCCTTCCACAAGAAAAGTACAAGCATGACATCTACTTCAACAAGGAAAGCGGCTCACCAAGATTCATATTCGAAAAAAGTTTCCCCATCTCCTGAGGGAACTTGATGCAATGGGGACCATTTCTGCCTAAGGGGGGATGAATAATCCAGGTGGGTCTCATTGGCCATCCACATTTTCCATTAAATCAACATTTCGAGCCTATGGTTTTGATAAGCCATGATATTCACCATTTTTATGGGGAATGGAATGTAATTCCATCTTCATTTGTTAATTTCAAACATCATGTAATGATTTCCTAGTGGTTTTATGTACATTCCTACAACATAGCATTAATGCACTAGATCCCATTATAACTCTGCAATTAAGCGAGCTTAGGCTAGAGTTGTAGTGGGATGGGTGATCATTCAGGAATTCCTAGCGTTTTGCATGCGTATGGAATTTTATAAACTTAGTCCAATTTATCCCTCATGCATCATGGGAATTTTTCTCCTCTCACTCTCTCATATATAATTGAGGTGAAGGAGGCCCTTTAAGCATGCAATGGAGTGTGATGTAAATCTTGTTGTTAAGCCCTAATATTGGCTCATTACCCCTTAATTGGGGCATATTATATTAGTAATGTTATTTTATTTATGTCGGCTTTAGGCCATTAGTTGTAATTATACCTCCTAGTCTCCTATATATACCAAGGAGACATTTTCA